>JBBMOE010000022.1:3823313-4086535 GCA_037975065.1 Chaetodon trifasciatus
GAGGGCAAGGACTGGTAGGGGGCGAAGGGGGGCGACATGACGGGGGGGGGGACAAGGTCAGGAGTCCTCGGTGCCCGAGTCGTCCTCGTCATAGCAACAGTCCTCGTTGTCGTCCTCATCGTCGTCGTCCTCCAGTTCTTCGTCGTCGTAGTAGTCATCGTATAAGAGGTTGGAGCCGTCGTCTGTGGGCGGGACTTGGGTGCGGACGCAGTACTCGTCTAACGTGACGGGGACTTTGACGCCGTCCCGCTCTGCGTCGGCTTTGGTAGCCAACACCTGCTTCCTGTGAGGTGAAGACAGAGGAGGAAGAAAAGCAAAGCGGTCAGATGAGGCCGCACGGAGCGTCAGAGCTGGCACGCCGTGTACCTGCTCCACCGAAAAGCTCCCACGTGAAGTGTGAGGAGCGCTGAGCGGGCTTCTCTCTTCGTACCTGATGATCTCGATGTATTCTCTGTCCTTGCCCTTGCTGTCCCTCCACTTGCGGTACATGACGGACGCGTCCACGTTGGCTGGGGAGAAGGTGTTGGGCTCGTTCAGCAGAGAGATCACACTGAGCAGGATGGTTCTGAGAGAGAGACAGAGAGAGAGAGAGAGAGACGTCAACAGGAGCAGAGACAGATTAAAATACAGGACAGCAATACAAGGGGAAGGACACGGAAACAGAGGAACGTGGGGGGCAGGGAAGGGAGGATGGAAGTAAGACGAGACAAGAGACATTGAGAGAGCAGGACGAAGAGGTGTACAGTGATGGAAAGAAACGGGGAGTGTTAGGGTCAGACAAGCAGCCTGCTAAACCTCAGAGCATCCATTTGTCTCTGCTGTCATGGGTTCAATTCAGGTCTTACTTCTAAGAGACGCTCATTAGAGACACTAATAGACAACAGAGTTCTACATTATTGATACTGTACTTTGACTAAGGTGAATCAACCAGTTGGACTGACTTTAAAACTGCTCTTTTAGACATGTGAGACTGGTTTTGTTGCTACAGAGGGCCGATTACTAAGCACACAGTTACATCCAGCGATGAGAGTTTGTGTCTGTACATGCATAAACCAGAGAGAGAGAGAGAGAGAGAGAGAGAGAGAGACAGACAGACAGACAGACAGAGAGAGAGAAAGAGAAGCAGGGATTGACTTAATACAGTAGATCAGTGTCATGTCAATATATGACAAAGAGGTATGAATTATACATAATGTTTGGACAATCTCCCTTCTAGTCTCAAATGATGTCCACCAACATGTCAGCTAATAATCACTAAAATCTATACCAGTAGCATAGCTCCCTCCAGATACTACGTCATCTGAGACACATAACACACGAGCTGAACAACTCGGGATTGGACATGTTGTGTGTGACAGGAAGGTCTGTCAGCTCTAACCATCACATCAGTGATCAGCCACGATCTGGACGATGTCTGTCTTCAAAAGCTTTGACTTCACTTTTGCATTTACAAGAAAGACATTTCAAAACAGCTCACACCATCAGCTCCATGAGCACACAGAAATACGTCTGACGAACCAGAGGAAAACAATCAATCTGAAATCAATCTGCATGTTGTGTGAAGTCTTTTGTCTGTATTGATTGGTGGTGGACAACGGGGCAATGTTGGACATGTGGACGGTAGAAGAAGAGTAATTATGTGACATCACGTCAAGGTGGAAAGCATCACTGAAGAGAAACACCTGCACAGTTCGATCTGAAACAGCGGAAACTCCGGACACACAGCAGCCTTTTCTGTGTGTTCTTGGGCGGACTCGAGAACATTCTGTTGCGTACCTGACGTTCTGTGTTGGGTTCCACCTCTCTGAAGGCAGCTCTCCGCTCTGTGGGTCGTCCACCGGTGGGTGCAGGATAGAGATGCAGACATCTCCGTTCTGCGGACACGAGGGAATACAACATTTTCATTACAACCGTTAAAGGTTTGTTAAAGGACTTCCAGCTCATTGAAGGACATGAACACGAGGAGCTGCTGGTGGTTTTGTCCTGGTGAGAGCTACCTCATAAATGTTGGGGTGCCACATTTTGGTGAGGAAGCGGAAAGCTGGCGGAGAGTACGGGTAGTCGACTGGGAACTTGATTCGAGCCTGAGGGCGAGAGGAGACACATATTAGCAACGTGAGAGGCAGGCAGTTTATTGACACTTCTCACTTGCCAACAGACAAGTCGTGACTACTTCCCTCTAAACTCTGACTGCTCGGATGAACTGTTTTCACCGACCGGGCCAGAAGAGCCCTCCGGTCTCACTCAGAAAGTAAAAGGCCGATTCCTTCAGCCTTAGTTAGGTCGCTGCATATAATTGCAGTGTTGTTTGCTTATAGAAAACCTACCCACACATAGTTTTGCTAAAAACTACTCTGCTGGCGGACGCAGTCTCCCAGGGGTAACTGAATCCAAAATGCAAGTCTGTACAATGCCACAGAAGCAACACACACAGAGACACATAGAAAAACACAGTGGGGAGAGAGAGGGCGTCATTCTGTGTGTAATTCATCTCAAACAACTACAGTATGTTTGCAGCACTGGTGTCAACAAGCGGCTGCTGAATGAAGATTTGCAACAATCATGCTGATCGGCTTCAATGGCGATTGAGAGAAACCTATAAATAGTAGCTGTGGAGTCATAGCAAGCCCGACTGAGGTGGCTGAGCACGGAGGAGCTAATGACAGTGTAATGTAATATGATGCGGAGAGGGTGGGAGGGCGGCTCGTTCAGCTGCCGAGTGTGTGGAGCTTGGAGAAACACTGCTTTGTGGGGGGGGGGGGCTGGAGCTAGAGACATGGTGGGGGTTTGTCCTGTCCAGCTGTCACTGCAACCCAAGACAATCCACCACTCACACCCGTGTTTTGCGATTCTACGTCCTCGCACGGAAAAACCACACCCACACGCAGACAATGTATAAATCCTGCTATGTGTATCGGACCCCTCCTCTCCTTCAGCAAGGCATGCCAAAGGAGGGACAGGGAGGGGGGACACCGGCTACACTGATTACACACACGCACGTCACTCACAGCATGAAACCTTCTGCTGACCCCCCCGTCATCCACATCCACACACACACACACTTGCTGATTCGGCATGGTCAGCTGGTCCTCGCCACAGTGAACCGATGAGCGGGAGGCAGGGGGATCGGCTGCATGGGAGCAGGGAGGTGGTGGAGTGGTAGTGGGAGGAGGCAGCGGGGGATTTCACTTGGAATAAAAGGGGGTTGTGCTCTATATAATACTATTGCTCAACATTAAGGTCTTATCCTGCTTTGCGTGTAATGTAGTGTATAAACCAGGCTGTATGACCAAAACGCTAAAAAGTGTGATCTGTTAAGTCAACGAATCCGCTGCTGTCCACCAACCATGTCTGTTAGAGCTGCATTTCAGCATCTGCTGTCTTTAAAGTGTGTGTCAGTGTGTCCTGAACTACCGTAAAAGAGCAACATTTGTTCGATGAGGTGTCTGCAGTGATCCTGATCCTGCAACAAACAGAAAAAAAACACATAAAACAAGACCGGAGAGGAAACACTGACACAGTCCTGAGAGAATGACGCTTGTCGGAAAAAACAAAATCCCAGGGTCTGACTGACCCTGCCAGAAAGCTGGCAGCTCTTCAGAGTGCAGGGTTCAAGCCAACATTGTACACATTACAGGCTGGCAACAGTGCAACACACAGCAGCCAGCCAGGGAGGCGGAGGGGGGCAGGCAGCGACAGTGAGAGCTTGGTTTGTCTTCCAAAACAATATAAGCACCGAGATCATATCGGTCCACTGGCTGAGAACTGGGAAAAGAAAATTTTTATCTTCTACATTTGGGGAAAATTCGCCCTCCCTGCCTCCACATCATGGCCAACTGACTGTCAAATACGTGTTTTACAACGCTCTGCCTGTTATTTGTTGACCTCGATAAGATGAGCAGACAGCCACAGCTTTAAATAAAACCACTGTGGCTCTCAGCAGCCGTCATTCAGGGTGGAAATGGTGTAAAAGGAAGCTCCAGGGCTGAATGTAAGGCCTTGATATCTTCGAAGCAAAAAGACAATCAGACAGAAGAAAACAAACTGCGTCCAACTCAGGAAAGTGTGGCTGCTTTTGTCACATAAGGTCCTGTTGCTGGGAGACCTCCGTACTGTATGCATCAACACTTCCCATAAAATGGCTCCATTCATCACAATCGTGCGAGTATGAATGCAACCCACAAGTAAAGCAGGAGGGTGGGGATATGCATTAAGGATAAGCACAAGTATTGATCCCTGTAAGAAGGTAAGTGCATGATTTCACAATGCAGCTTAGCAGGAGGTTTTAATACCATGTTCTTTACAACACAATGTCCCAAACTGTATGCAAACACAAGCCATGCACACAGTTACCATTTAGAGCTCTGACATACAATCGAGATAAAATTGACAAAATTAGGAGACTAGTGAGGAAGAGAAAGATGCATGTTGCTTGTGGTTTGAACAGCATCAACTAGAGTCATATACAGTAGAATAGCCAACATAAGCACTGGATTGGATGCAGAGCAGTTTGTCCTGGAGGTCTATCCAGGCAATGTGTACTGGAGACCATAAAACCTCAGGCCTTGATCACACATTTACTGATGTTCTGCAACATTTTCCCTGCAACTGGGCCTCTTATTCACACGCAAACCGCATTTCAGATCACTATCGCTGGCTGAAGTGCAGATTTGAGTGAGTTATATAAAAATGAAAATGCGTACAGTTATCATTAACAGAGAAATTAGCGATAGAGAACAAACTGTTTTTTGAAAAAGGCTGTAAACATGGTAATTTCTGCTGTAAAGGAAGGCATTTTAACATGGGGGTCAATGGGGATTGGCTTGCTTTTAGTTTTTAGACCTCGCTGAGCGGAAGATGTGAAGTCACTCTGGCAGCAGAGGGAACTGGTCTGCCCAGCCAGGTGTCACCCCACCCTAGACTGCTGGAGGAAGGGATGGGGCTGAGGCCTGAACAGACGGGATGCTCAGTTTGCTCACTTGCTCTGCAGCAGCGAGCAGCTTGTCTCACCAGCACCGAACAAACAGAAGGGGAGAAAGAAGAGAGGATAATATAGGAGGGTCTTCGAAGCCAATATCAGCTTTCTATTTTGAGTTTTCAGTCTCATGTCAAGGTGTTTCTGTCTGCCCCCTCTCACTCTGACTACTGGAAGGGATTTTGTGTTTCCGACGCAGCACCTCAAACTCACTCCAGCTGCTGCAACATGCGGCTGCTGACTTCCATGTCAGGCCTCATAACCGCTCACAATTAACAGCACCCGCGGTCAAAAGGTGATTCACTCTGAACAGCTCATTCGAGCGTTGGACATGAAGTGCAGCCAATTTCCCGTCAAGCACCGAGAATGCAGAACACAAGGTCAGTTTCCCCTTTTTCATGAATGTCGTTTTAGGATTGTGAGCTAGAAAGCCGCCTTGAAGGGAGAACAGGAATGAGAGTGAACACGCCCACCGTGTGGAAAATGACAGCAAGGCAAAGTAAACCAGGTCAATGCAAAGACCCTGAACAGAACAAATCATTCTGTTCTCCCTGTGCACCTCTTTACCTTCTCTACAGACCTTATCCTCTCTCGCACACACACACATCCTTCACCCACCCCACAGTCAAAAGGTCCTTCAGTAGAGCGAATTCCGCACCCTGAGACACACTAACAGGTTCCACAGATTATCATGTTCATACCCAACAGGCCCCTGCCTCATTAACTGAACTCAGGAGGGGGGTGCTGAGGAAAAGGATCAAAAGCTGAAGTTACGTCACAAACTGATTCCTAGGTGATCGCAACAGCTTGAACAGCTCGGTTTTAGAGGTATGACTGCCACACCGGTGGCCCGTACAGGAAGCAAAAATGAACACATGGTCAGGGCTTCAGGGGATGGTTATAACTGTCTGCTGGGGCCTCACACTCACCTCTATTAACAGCAGGCTCTCCTTTCAAGAGGGGCACCACCGCAAGGAAGGGCCCTGCCTGCTCTTGATCTGGCTCTTTCCCTGTTCCCTCTTCTTTCCTCTCCCCTGCTCTTGTTTCTCTGTGACACAGCCAGAGGGGGAAACATGACTCCGGCGGCTCAGCCCAGCCAAGCCCTCTGTGGCCGGGTTGGGTCCTCTTGCCTGTACCCTCCCCTCCGCTGCTAATGCAAGCGAACATGGAGCAAATTATGGAGCACGCATCCCGAGGAGGGAGGAAGGAAGGGAAAAGGGAAGGCACTAACAGAGTCAGCTGCTCGACAGATCTGGGTGTCGGTCAACTGAGTGTCAGAAAGCTAAGACAGACAGACAGACAGACAGACAGACAGACAGACAGACAGACAGACAGACAGACAGACAGACAGACAGACAAAAAGCAAAGGGCAACACCCCTCTTTTTCATGTTTCCTGTGAAGAAGCGGTCTGCCTGTGTTTAGTTAGCCGCTCGAGAAAACCGCATGACTGAGATATAAAAGATGTTCTGCTTCCCACCATATTTTGAGCGGCAGAGACCCCGTTCACATCATAATTACATGCAAAACTAAATGACAATTAAAGCTGCCAGGTGCTGACACAGCAGCACCTCAAACATCTTTCATCACAGATCCCACGCTCTTCCACAGCAGGGCAGCTCCGTCACAACACACGCAGCACAGTACAGCACCGTGACAGACTTCTGAGAAACAACACCAGACCACCTCATGGTTGTGGATACAGAGCACAGCACCTCTTTCTGCTGTTCTGGTGCGCGCCACAAAACGGAGCAGGAAGAGGTCACATGTGCCAAATGTGAAGGGACACTCCCCTGTGTCACAGAAAAAGATGCGTCTTCATGCTCGTCCTTGTTGTTTTATTGAGACAGTCAGAGTACAGAAGCACAGGAAACATGGCGGGTTTTGTGATTTCTGTGATTCCACCATGCAGATTGTAACAGCAATAAATATTTGTCACAGCAATTTCCAAAGATTCTGAGAAATCGGGAGTTAAACAGAAAACAAAATCTGACTTCTCATCTGTGTATATTTGCCTTGCAAAGCTATGAAATTGACACAATAAAGAGCAAAAGTAAATCCAAGCTTCATATTATTATGTACTTTAAGGTGGAAGCCCATTGGTTTAGCCCTTGGAAAGTGAAGCAATCACCTTTGGCTTGTTGAGGAGGGAATTCATTGAACACAGATCAAAATAACGGTTATGGATTAGGTCATTACGTAAAGAAAAGTGTTGGGCTCTACTACATTTTGAACTGCTCTTCCATCTTGATGTTCTAATGCAGATATATTGTATCGGACAAAGCTGAAAGCAATCACAGCCTGTGAAACTGCAATCCCCCAAGGACGCTGATTGGGGATCCAAATCAAAAACAAGTAGCTGCTCAGCAAATAATAAATGTTTGATGAGACTCAAACACATCAACAAACAATGACTGTAGCTAGGGACAGTGCTTAGCATATTTCTCCATATGAAATGCTGAATACAGGCAAACGAATCGTTATGGAGAGTGACTGTATCAGTTTAGACAAATACTGAAGTCTCACTTCTTGATTTCTACAGGACTTCCTTAAGATCAAGAAAATCTGAGCAGAGAAGACAGATGTTAAAGAGAGAGAATCTGTCATGGACCAGCGATCTACAAGAAAATACACCAAGACAAGCACTGATTAAGTGTTTTGCTCGTGATTACAGGACATCAACATACAGTTTAAGGCCATAAACTCAATGGTCTTTCCATTCACTTCAACTGCACAGTTGCATTTAATATTTCATTATCATTTCATTATAAGATTTCAAGATTATTTAAGATTCAGATTAACACCGTACGGGACTATTCAAACTGAATGTGTACAATAACAACACACACACACACACACACACACACACACACACACACACACACACACACACACACACACACACACACACACACAGTGGGTCACTGTCCAAAACACTCCTATAAGTCTGCAATCTGAGGGTTGGCAGCCCTCTGCTTCATACACGTCCCAGGATCACTGCTGGCTGGGACTGACTGGCCCTCTGCCAGGAATCATCAGACACTGGAGCCTGGAGGGATACTTCACATGACAAAGCAGAAGGCGTGTGTGTGTGCACGCACACGCGCACACACACACACACACACACACACACACACACACACACACACACACACACACACACACACACACACACACACACACACACGGGACCTCTAGCTTGGAAATGTCTGCATCGGGGTCCATCATGAGACCTACAGGTCAACGCTCAGTTAATAATGATAAGGCACTGCTTGATTTTGTGTTCTGGATCCAGGACAGATATCTAATCCTGTCTGAATGACGTTTCAATATGCCCACTTGCGTCTGCAGTCAGAATGCGTTCGTCATGATGTGACTGAGAGCAACACCCATGTGAAATAAATACCTGACTCAGCCAGGTTTCATGTGACGTCATCGCCTGCCCTGTTTGGGATGAGCATGCAGCTGCAGCGTGTCATAGCCGCTTATTTGTTTGAGCAATCTGGTCAGAACATGGCGGCTTTTGTTCTCTTTTTTTTGTAAGAATATGGCAAACAGGTTGGATGGAAACCCAGCACAGAACAATGAGTCACAACCATGCGGTGGATTTCACAGCCAGGCTGTGCATTCCTGGCCCGACAGAGGAATCCTGTACACAGCACCCACACAGATGCACCCAACACCGGCTACAGCAGCCGGGGCCGGGGCCCTCCGCCTGTGTTCGCAGGCTTGAAAAAAGACCAGAGGCAAAAATGAACAAGCGTCTCAAAAACTGAACTGAAGCACTGTGCAGCTGAAGTGACAACAGAGAGAAGTTTCAACACGCTGGACCTGAACACAGCGGGGGCCCTCGCTGACACATTACAGTTTAATGTAACGTGGGAACAACTATAGATGATGTGAGACTCAATCTAAAGCACGACGACAAAAAGAGATCATATAGGATTTGATTGTGTGTTGTTACTTTGGTTTGCTACTCCAACACACATTTAAATATTCTGTTAGGGGCCATGACCTATATTATTATTCTTCCTCAGACAGACAGGACCATTATCCCACCTTAACAAAAGCTCATTATTTTTGTTTAATGTCCAATGAAATAACTATCTAGGGCGAAGTTTGAAGGAGCACTAACATGGGTTTGTTTGCTTGACAGTTAAGTGGGTGAATAATAATCCTTTTTTTTGCAGAGTAAACTGTGAGATGAATCATATACTTCACAATATAAGTGTGTCGCTTAGGGTGGGACTGAATGTCAGTCTTAAAATCAGGTGCTGTATGTCCAACCTTGAGGACAAAACAGTGCTAACAACCAGTACATAAAAGGCCAAGGGTCACAGCCACGGTGTCATGAAAACAAATGTGTCCTGTCACTCTGAAAAGATCTTACAATTGAGCATTAAGTACGACAGAATATATGTTTTTAAGCAACATGATTGAGTAGCTCATTGGAGGTTTTTGCTCTGGTGATCCTCTTTGCTCAAAAACAGGAACAACACATCTGTGAAGCAAAACATCTTCACTCTCAAGGGAGGAAGTATGCTGGAAAACAAATTAAAGTTAAAAAAATAAGTTAAGACTGGGCCTGTCTACATTTCAAAAGCAAGGTCGCCATGCATTATGGATCGGTCCCTTTGAGTTAATCTGAATATCCAAACAAAAAGCCGATTGAACCTCGGGCTGTCCATTTGTGAAGGTAAACACAAAGGAAATGATTGAATTAACAAGTCAGATGATGAGTTTGGCTAATCAGAGTGGCGTTAAAGCTCGGGGCGGTTATGCTAACAAGCTTTTGTTTCACGTTAACGCAAAAGTCTGTCCAACCTGATCATGTGCTGACTGTCACTACCAAAGGACCTCAATTCGTTTTAAAAGGTGAAATAAAACATCAGAGAAAAAGTGCCGGTGCCTACACTCAAATGCCACAATGCTGATTTAGAGGTTTAAAGTTGAACAAAGGCGACAGTTTTATCACAGTAACGCTGAACAGGGAACAACTAAGCTAACTTAATGTTATTAAGTGTTACCTGGTGTTGTTGAAGACGGTAACTTGGAGGATAAGGTGAAGTGTTGGGCTGTCCTCTAAGAGTAAATTACACGAATGTGGGCTAAATCTACCAGCTAAAGAACAATAGACCGACTGCTAGCTAACATTAGCTACTCACCTTAAAATAACCACCCTCGTAGTGTGTGTTTGGGGGTCCGAATATCGCTACTTCCCAGTTGTACATGTCCGACTCGTCCACCAAAGTTATTTTGAACCCTTCGACGGGCTCGTCTTGGAGACTTTTCATCTCCAGCATTAGTGCTTTTTGGGAACTGGCTACATGATGTCCATGCTGAGCCATATTCCACAACGATTTGATATAAATATATCAGCAACCCACCACAGCTGCGACTACGAAGAAGGACAAAGCTAGCTCGGTACAAACAATGGCTATCAGTGGAGAAACGGAGCCTGTTCGCACAGGAACGCGTTGAGGTTGGTTTCCGTTAGTGTGGTTCCAAAACAGGATCTAAAAACCGCGACTGGGCTTTATTTGGTCAGAGCTGGAGCGGCTTCCTCTGTTATTGTGAACAATCCCGGGGAGCCCCAGGTATTAACGACCATCGAAACGTACTGCGACCAAGCCAAACACATTAGTTGCTCCATTTCCGGTTATAGCTTTCGAAATAGTCTCCTTTTTATATTCACGAAGAGACTTTTTTGTTATAATTGAACAGCTCGCGTCTTCATCGCGTGTTTGTTTCTAATTTTGCTGTTGTTTAAAACAAGATAAGAAAAAATAACACTGTCGAGGTATGTTTTTACTTTTAGTCGCCGTCGGGTATCACGCTATTTAACACTATCTGAAGCAAGCCCTTAACCAAGATAGTTCGCTAAATCAGTTACACTTAAACATATTATAACGCTAAACGTCTGACCATTAGAACAGCTCTGCAGAGACACATGTAGCATTTGGAGAATATAGTTATCGCTTAAAGTTGGGCTTTATTTTGAAAGTGAGGGCGGGAAACACATTCCGGTTAGTAAGCTTGACAGTGGTGCTAACGAAAGCTAGCCTGTCTCGTCTTTCGGGTGTGTTGCCATCACACGGAAATGGGATCGGCTGAGCGTCCTTTGCGTTCATAGAAACTAGTTCTGCTCAAAACAATACGACTGAAACACGCAGCTTTGTCAGCTAAACTTTACTCATCTCAGCTGCTCGCTGTCAGTCACTAAAGAGGTGTCGATTACCTCTGCTGTCAATGCAAGGCTTTCTGGGAATTGAAGTTTTAGTTATCCATGTTCGTTTATTGATCAAACTTTGACTCTAAATGTCTGTAAAAGATAATCACACCAGCACACAAACACATTATTCTGTCACCCATACATTGTCTCCTCGTACACAGACAAAACAATAAACATTTTGGCATATGTGGGTGTTTATTGGTTCACTGTAACACAAAAAAGACTACAGCAGCTTCTTACAGCCTTTATTTTTAATTTGGGTGGACTTTCTTTAAAGGGAATGTAGATAATTTATGTTGTCCCCTTTAAAACATTTTACATTGTACAGCTTGATAATTGAATATGGAGAAATAAAAAGACAGGACCTTCAGAAATCAGAGCCATATGAGAGTATATTTCAATGTCACAAGCCAAACTTGGTAAAATAACTCACTACAACTGAACCAATAGAGAATTAAGACAGTGGGTTGCTTCTCAGTACACTGCTTCATGTATCCTGTTCTACTCAACTTATCCGGAGCACCATGCCCTAAGTGTCATGACACCAAACAGAACCCCCTTCCTTCCCCTGTGTTTAATAATTTAAAACATTCAACGATATCACTTTTTTCAAATTGTCTTACCTTAGAATAGATAAAAACACAATACCATCAAAAATAGAGAAGTAAACTTCATAAAAAAAAACTATAAAGAAAAAAAGGACAAAATGGAATGACATGTTTTTGTTTGTGTAAGCATGTCCATGGAGCAGAAAATAAAGTCAAATAAAAAGTGTACATTCCTATTCATGCAATATACAAATTTTAATCAAATATTATGCACAGGAAAAATGATCAGAATCAGGACAATGTAGAATTAGGTGGGTTTGTTTTTTTCAGTTTCACTTTTATCAGTCATTTGCAGGAACAGGGAATACATACAGACTTATTTTCTATTGACATTCCTGAAATACAGCTGATCATCTCTGTATTCAGACTCTACCACTGGACAGAAGATCTCATGGAATGGCTGACCTGATCTTCAGGTCACAGACATCATTATCATAGTTGTTATCTACAATAGCAGACAGATGTGAAGAGGGCCTTACCAGTAAATATGATCAGAGACGCTACCGAGTCAGTTTTTATCTTGCTACTACAAGGTTAAGTCGTGCTGGACCGGGTAGTGACCTCAGACATGAATGACACAAACTAAAACATCAAGGGCCTCTGAGAGGGTTCTAAGAGGAAGCCATTTCTTTGAAGGAAAAAAAAAATGGCCATTCATGTTCATCATAACATGTCAATGAACACAAAAGTGGCAAGGCAGTTTCTGAAGAGAAAAGGAACATGGGGGTTTATCCGGGTACACGCCAGCTGAGTGTCAGCCAGACCAGATGCAGCTACTGTGATGCAAACGTCAAAGTGGCACAGGCGTAAAGGTTTCACATGATTTCACATGAAGACAGACAAAACCGCTTTCTGCTATTGACAGGAGTGGATGCTTCCTCACAGTGGAAGCCACATCGCCTAATACTGGTTGAAAGAGAACCTAAGACCACTCCACAGTCTCTGCTGGCAGAGAGAGCAACTTCAGCAACCTGATATGCAGCTGGTTTTGAAAATACAGACAGGTTGGTAGTGTAACTTTGTTGTCCCTTAGCCAGTCGTAATGTGACTGTTTCAGAGAAAGGAGGCAGGACAGTGATGTGACGTGTGCAGCTCTCTTTATGCCAGATTACTGTCACTGACTTGACCATGTGGTGACACAAATGAGGGCCCTCAGCACCATAGTGGTTTCATAGAAATAACATTATTGTTCAGTGTATTACAATAATATAACATCTTCCATACAACCAGCCAAACCATCTGGGAGTTGAAGAGGAGGCAGATAAAAGGTAGGAAACTCGCCTGTTTCTACTCTGCTGGCAGAGCTTCATCCAATCATCTTCACACTCTCAAGTTTTTAGATTCTTCTTTGATTCGTGAAAGGAATGATATGTTGGGAGTTCCTTGGGGGTCAAACTACAGCATAGCGCAGTTGATCAGGGAGGGAGATGGGGGCTCTGTGAAACTCATGATGTGCAGGATTAGGTCAGATTGCATAGCCAAGGCACAGAGCAAAGCCACTGATCTACAAATCACCCGTAGTGCCACACAATGATTCTGTTGAACCTACACTAGCAGATCTGCTCTGAGCCTTGCCAAAAGGCAAGTAGGGCAGCGGCTCTGAAAGAAGTTTAAACCCCATGCCGTACATGTAGCTTTGGTTTCATCTCTGCACTATTCTCACTGGAGCTGCTCAGTGTCTGGTGTTCTCCAGGTAACAGGGTCAGTGGTGGGTGAGCAGGTTAGGGTCCCCATTTTTCCAGCTAGGACCAGTTTCAGAAAGAGTCAATCACATGGTGTTTCCGGGCCTACATAGATGAGCAGGACGCACACTGGTGTTTAGTGAGTAGAAAGAAAGGGAATGATACAAAGGCGCAGACAGGCTTCAGACAAAAAAAAGAAAAAAGAGACAGAACAACAAACAAAAAACAAACCAAAAGACAAAAAAAAGGAACTTCAACACAGTAAAAACACAATTCAACCATCAACAGCAAAAGTCCAGTTGTCAACATTAAATTACACGACTGTCACAGACTGAATTGCCGACAGAGTTGAGGGCGGAGAGGTACACGGGAAAGAGAACGCAGAGCAACCAGAAACAGGAGCTCAGTGTAGAGTCAGAGAGGAACAGGGTGAGCTGCTGGGGTTCAGAAACCAGGAGGTAAAACTGAAAATGCATCGCGGAGAAGAATGAGTGTGTACACGGCGCGTCTGTAAAACAACATCAAGTGTCGGGGAGTGACCACAGAGCTCAGAGTGCAGAAGAACAACAGAGTGTGGGACACTGACGAAGAAGAAGAAGAAGAAGAAGAAGGAGGAAGTAAGGGGAAAGAAATCTTGCGAATCTGAGGACTAATAAATAGGGCGGTACTGGAAGTGCCAGCCGCAGTGTTTCGTAACATGATTATGTTGTGTTTCAGCGAGGGAGGGAGGTGGCATGGAGGGGTTGGGGGGGGCACCCTGGGGCTGTCGGACACAATCAGCACTGAGAGAATGTCTGCTTGATCTCATCCAGCACATTCCCAAGCAGCGTCGGTTCGTCACATTTAGCGTCAATGGACACTGTCTGACCAGACTGGGAGGAAGAGAAGGAGAGAGAAAATCGAGGTCACGATCTAAAATTCTACTTTTTAATAACATAATAATAATTGGTTATGAAAATCTCAACTGCAGATGACGACGGGGGAGTTGGTTCACTCACAGTTTTGACCAGCAGACAAACATGGTGACCCTGGATAGACCTGCTGTACATGGAGGCACAGGAGTCGATCCTCTCCACAACTGATCCAAAGAGACAAAAAGAGTGTCAGCAACACTGAGAAAAATTCCATCACATGATAATTATTCTGATTATTCTTAGCTCTCCCTGCAAACTACATGGTTTACCACATGGGTGGGGCTTACTAGAGCAGCACAATCTTACTTCACCAGTAGAGAAACATACTAAATTGACTTTAAAATACTCTCCTGAGATGGTCATACATCCCTGACAAACACCGCACTGCTGAATTCTCTCACTTGATGCAAATAGTAAATGACTTGGTGTATATTTGTACCAGAGAAATGGTGGTGGAAGCAGATCCTGGCCAGTAGGTGGTGGAAGGGCATGTTGACTCCCTCCAGTCTGACAGAGCTGCCCTTCAAGTCGCCTGACTCCAGCAGCTTCGCAAATGCATCACTGGCCAAACAAAACAACAGAAATAGCTTTCAACACGACAAGGAGCTAAGACACCTCAGAGACAAATGGCCACATGTTTATTGAATTTATTGCAGATTTTTTATGGTCTAAGGTTTGTGGTGACCCACTGGTTTTTCCTCTCGTGCCGCCATCAATCATAAGTTTCCAATTTAACACAGACAATATAAAAATCTGATGTGCAGATTGACATGTAACTTACTGAAACTATTCCTGCTGCCCAGAGGACGGAACATTTACATTTTGGTCATTTGTCCAGGATATTTTTTGAGCACCATCCTGACCAAACTGTCAGTGCTTTACGTAGTAACGGACACATTGCCATAAAATGATCTCAACAAATTCATGGTCTCAAGAGGAACATCATTTGGATTTTAAGGACCGTCCTGACGAGGCCCTGAAGAGTATAAAAACGCATCTATATATATGTAGGTTGTAATGTGGTGTGGAAGGTATTACAGATACAAACTTAATACACCAACCTGTAGCAAGGAGTAGTGATTAGGTAGGAGGTGCAGGTAAAGTGCAGTTTGAAGTCCAATTTCTCATGAGTGGAGGAGTCCTCGTTCTGTGGGAACACAACAACAAATGCAGTTTAATCAGTGACAGTAATACGGCTCTTGATTGAATCTCTTCTGGCCTGCAGATCTGGAGAGAGATCCGGGAAAAGGGTCAGTGACGAAAATGAAAGCTGGGGCTGGTAAGGATTCCACGTCTGGCTGAAACACACAGTTTTTATCAAATCTAATTTTTGTTCGACATATCGGGGACTGGTAGCAGCAAAATAATATTAACAAAGTGGAGGATATTACAGCATTTAGAAAATGAAAAGCTCATTCTGGAAGCTTTGACTGGTTTCAAATATGATACTGAAATAACAGAAAACAAGAAAATGCTAATTATGCTTGTTTTGGTGTGTGGATGTTTGTTTTCCTACTCACCTTTACTATGAAGGTGAGGGTTCCCTTCAGTTTCTGTGGCATTACGATGCTCTGCACAGTGAAGACAAATCGCGCCTCATTGGACACCCCTGACGCACAAGAGAAAAGTTCACGTTTGAGTAATAAGACTTGACAAAACTTCCCAAAGTGAATTAGAAGTAGGTCTGAAAGAGCATTTAATGCAAAGAGCTTGGTGCTGATGTCTGTTTCCAATTTTTTGAAATGACTAATAACTTCAGAATAAATAAACATGGGAAGGGTGAGTTTTATTTTGTGTCTGTCACGTTGTGTTTTACTTTGATAAAAATACTCTTTCTGTAAATGGAGTCTGGTGGCTTTGGCAAGAGCAATATAGCGGCTGCTTCTGTTTAAAAGGATGTTACGCTTTAACAAAAGGGCCTTTCTCTGTAGGGATCATTTCCTAATCTCGTCACACACTTAGAATAACAATGTGAGCCTGTCAGTGGCAAAAACAAACACTTTTGGTGGACGTACTTTGACAGTGTGCAAATGCCCAGCGGGATCATCCGCTGGCGGCATCGCTCTCACTCTATACTGGACCAATTTCAAAAACTATTGCCCCCATAAGTCACTTAGACATGAAAGACATATGAAAATGGGGTCCATAAACACAGATAATATTGACTGGAATTTCTCCAATTTGTCAAGGACATTGAAATCTTCCAAGACACGTGGACCAGCACCAATTCTTTCTTCTTCTTTGTTGACTATTGGTATAATATCGTGCATCGTAACTTTTTATTATGACATAGAATTTTCATTTTCAGTGAGGTTGTTTAGGTGTAATGTTTAGCAAATCAACTCGTTTATTAAAGACCTGCATTTGGCAGAAAATCACTGACCTGGTGGAAGTTGGAAGGGGACAGTGAGGCCATCGTGTGGACCCGACCCCTCTGGCCTCTGCAGCTTAGAGTTGAGAGAGTCCAGGACGTTGAACTCCATGGATTTGAGGAAGCTGTCACACTTGTTTTCAAATATAACAGACACCACTACCTGACTGCCATCCTGCAAGTTTCCCTGGATGTCATACACCTTAACATGAGGGGAAAAAATGCAATTATTTTTAGAATTAAAGATGATTTTTTTTCTCCCAAACCTCCCTCCTACTTCAAAAACTGAGTGATGACTATTTAGAGAAGGCAAACAGTAAACACAGCAAATCTGATTCATAAACCCAACATCAAAGCACGCATCACTGTTTCCAAGGAACCAGTCTGAGCACAGGGAGAAAATCCCAAGGACAGAGTCATTGTCAGAAACTGATGCAGCATTGCTTTAATGTAGTCTGTCTGAGAGGCCAGACTGTGAAGACCAGTGAGAACAGCAAGAAACACATCTAGACACCAGATTTAATAATGTTCTGTCACCGGCAGAACTTTAACCAGTACCTCATCAGCATCCTCCATCATCTTTAAAGAGAGGGAGAGAAAAGGACAGATCTGCATACATCATTCTTTTTTTACTCCTATTGCTCTCTTAGATTTCACATTAATGGCAACAGCCTAAACATGAACATCAGCGTTTGCCGTGATTGTTTCCACAGTTGTGTACACAGAGGACCGGTGTTAAGATAGGAAGGAAAGCAACCTGGGTCTTATTACTGGTTAAAATTTTAGTCATTACTGCAGAGATATGGGTATGCTGTGACACTGCAACACAACAACCGAGTCGACTAAGGACAAACGTCACGTGGTCAATCTGATGATTAAATATGTTTGTCATTCTCAGTAACCGGACAAAAGTGTGCGTCGTTATCTAACAAACAAACACGTCAAGAGTGAACTCTTTCATCATCCCGCTAAATTATAAAGTGAATGAAAGAAAGTAAACATGATGACATCAGGCAGAAAAAGATTTCCCAACACAATCTGATTATGTTAGATACATTCGTGTGGTGCTTTGTCATTTATGGCCAGAGCAGCCCTGTTGGCCAAGCATGAACTCTGCTTAGGATATAGGAATAATTAAATGCTATTATGACCAGAAAAACAGCGCCATTAAAAATAACGAGTAAAAAAATCCCTGAATTTTCAGAGCCTATAGGTAAAAAGCAGAGGCATTTCAATCGCCATCACTCACCATCTTGATGTAGGAGTTCTCAGCCAACAGGCAGTAATTGGACATGGGCTGAAAGGGGAGAAGAGCTCAGGTCAGATGAGGCATTCCCTGTCACTCAGTATGCTAACTAGGCAACAGGAGCTGGTTCTAGTTGATGCATAACAAGCAAGGCAATAGTGTGTGTGTGTGTGTGTGTGTGTGTGTGTGTGTGTGTCTCAGTCTGCAGCGGTCAGGGGGTTTAAACAGTGGAGCTTGAAGGCACAGATCAGAACGATGATATACTGCTGCCTAGTTGCAGCATTTAGCTATTTGTGGCTTTGACGTCAGTCATTTGTACCCCCCCCCCCAAAAAAAAACTGCATTTTTAAATCATGAGGAAAGTACAGAATGACGCAAGGACACCACCTTATCAATGCATAAAATAAAAACATGCATAAGCTTTGCTCAGAGCGAGCCAAGTGTTTTCATTCACACTGATGACAAACACTGACCGGCAGAGGCTCTTCCTCCTCCACTGTGCCATTCTGCACAGACTCCTCTCCACCTCCATCACTGTGGTGATGATGGTGATGATGCTTCTTCTTCTTTTTCTTCTCCTTCTCTTCCTTCTCCTTTTTCTGCTTTTTCTTCTTGTGCTTGGAGGACTTCTTACCATTGGAAACCCACAAGCAAGATGGAGACAATTAGTAGAAATTCAAGGAGGCTGAAAGCAGAATTGGTAATGAAACATGGCTGCTGGTAGAAATGTTCCTCCAGAGACCACATAAGAACTGGCGGGTCTCTGGTACATCATTTGCACAAACTTGTGAGATTAAGAGCTGCCAATGGGCTGCATGCTGCCAGGTCACTGTGAACTCTAGCACAGCAGCCAAACTTTCTACTTCGTAATTATCGCATCATCTGTGGTGACTCACAGTCTCCTCCATCTCGGTGTCTTTGGGCTCATCAGGCTCGGAGTCTGGCGCCATGCCAGAGGCTGCCTCAGGCACGGGGGCTGCTTCTGCTGCTGCTACTGTTGCTGTTTCCTGTCCACACACACACACACATCACCACAAAAACACACGGAGGTGTTAGCAGTGAGCAACCACAGCATGTAACATACACAGCAGTGTTTGCCTTTTCTGTGCCGATAGAGGTAAGTGAAGTTAGTGTGTCCACTCAGTCATTCATAACATCATTCATGATCAGCTGCAACCCACTATGCTCTGATACCACAAACAAAAATCTATTAAATCAAGAGCATTATATACAAGACTACTAACCAGCCAGATGAGCTAAACCATAAATGAACCTGCCTGAGAAACCAAAAAGTATCTTATGTCTGTAGGGATCTGTTCGTGTGCAGTGGCTTTGTTTTGGGACTGCTGGATTGACTGTACTAACCAGGGACACCAGCTGCTACCAACAGATTACAATTTAAAAGATCCTAGTGACAGCCTACAGAGTGTATGCTAATGCAGGCTCCATACAAGTCAAATGCTGATCTGTTATCCTAGTGTGACAGCCAATACAAAAACAAGTACTCCACACAGACATGGTGAGGCATGTCTTTAAAGGGTCATGTTTCAAGGTCAGAAGTGCTTAAACTTCAGTGTTGACAGCTCACATATTTAAAAAAAAAATTCCTCCAAACCAAAGTTAAAATGCCTGACAGGCATGTTTTTACTGAAAACATCCAATACCTACAGGTGAGAAGCAATGGAAGGTGCATGACAAAGGCTGTGACATCTGTGTTAAATGTCAAAATCCATATTGTGTGGTTAATCATTTGACATTTTGGGAGACACGATATATTCAGTTTATTGCTGAGATTTCAATAAGGAGATCAATATCACACTCTGTCCATTCAGCATGGAGCTGGAGCTGGAGCTAGCCGTCTGTTAGCTTAGCTTAGCATAAAGACTGGAAATGGAGAAACAGCTAGCCTGGCTCTGTCAAAAAAGAACAAATTCTTGATCTCATTCAGATGTAATTTCAATTTTTACAACATTTAATTGCAAACTTTGTTCATAAGAATGTCCTTTTGTGTCGTTATAAGAATTTGTCTTCTTCACTGCTCTTGTTAGTGCATTGCTACATGCTGATTAGTCGAAGTTTGAATAACTGAATGAGGGTATTGTGTTGCCCATTTTATATCCGTGTGTACAAACAAAACAGGGATTCAGTCCTAAAAATATTGCTCAGGGTACCTTAAACTCAACCCTGCTTCGAGGACTTGTTTTGGAATCGATCTGAAAGATGTTATCTGTTTCTCCGTGTACAGTTGTGGCACTCAAAAGTCAAACAGAAACAAAGACGAGCACAACCCCACATGTGATCATGGAGGAAGCAGTCAGAGGACACATGTGGCGACGACAGGAACAAAGGGAACTGACTCCAAGTCAGATTCCAGGGAACCTCAGACAACCTCAGCTCACTCGTCACCACCACCAACACAACAACAACATCTACTAGGCCTCAAGACCGACACAACACCCAGCGAGCAAAACAAAAGCTGAGGAAGAGAACCACTGGCATTGTGAGACAAATACACAAATACCATGTACACAGACACACCATACATACAAACATGCCAGAAAACATAGGAAGACTGGAGAATGAAGAGGAAAGTGTTGTGTGACCTGTGAAAGAGGAAGTTGAGTGTGTCAAAAAGGTGAGGAAGATGTGAAAAAAAACAAATCAAGAGGCAGTAGAGGGAGAACGCATGGCAAAAACCAACTGACTATATGAGGTAGAACAATAAAACATGGTGGTTATGAAGGAGAATGCATTAACCGTAGAGATGAGGGGAGGGAAAGAGAGAGAGAGAGAGAGAGAGAGAGAGAGAGAGAGAGAGAGAGAGAGAGAGCGAGAGAGAGAGCGAGAGAGAGGGGATATGGGGGGGCGACTCAACCTGGGTGTTAGAGGGCACTGGAGCGTTTGAGAGCCAGAAATCCAGATCCGAAACCTAGAAGAGGGAGGGAGGGAGAGGAGTGCGAGGATGTGAGAGGGGTGAGGGCCAAACAGGTTCTGTATCTTTCTACTATTCATGAAAATGGATACAGAGATTACACTGTTCTATTTCATGAATAAATCAAGTATTTGGCAAGAGACTGCACAGTCAGCTACGGGGAAACTGACACTTGATCACTAAAGCTGATTGAAAGACAGGCCGGGAAGAAGCAATGGGAGCGCCAAGTCAATGAAAATGATCAAAGATAAACCTTGAAGCACAAATTGGAGACTAAATATAATAATGATACTCATGAGTCATTTTTCATTGAGAATTTCACTTCAGGTTATTCAATTTGCTCAAAATTCTGGGTTAAATCAGACCTAAAACTCTATTGTTAGGTAGGAAATAGCCTCACTCCACCCTTTTATAAGGACATACCTCAGCACTGGTGGAAGTGGGTGGTGCAGCCACCTCATTAGTTTCTTCTGATTGGACCACTGGCTCGTCTGCCTGACCCCCGAGAAGATCCTCCCCCTTTTCTTCACGTTTGTGTTTCTTCTTCTTCTTCTCTTCTTTGCTCTTCTGCAAAAGAAAAAAAAAGGGAATAAATTCAGTTGTGTGTCACAACAAGGTTGAGAACCACAACCACTGACTCATCATGTCATAATGGTTGACAGCTCTCCTTGTTGTTTTCCCCTCGCTCAAACCGCCCCATGAATCTGATTTACTAGTTTTAAGAAGCAGCTTCACCAGCCCAGCAGAATGAGGCGAGTTTGTTTTCCAGAGAGGAAGAAGCATAAACCTACTGGAGAAAGAAAAGCCATTTTAACCTCACCTTCCTGTCTTTGTCCTTCTTCTTCTCTCTCTTTTCTTTGCTGCTCTTCTTCTTGGGCTCCTGTGAGGCTGCGCTCTCTGCGTCTCCATCTTCCACCGGGCTTTTAGGAGCCTCTGCTGCACGGTGTGACCTGACTGGTAGCTTCTCACTGTCTGCAAGTGGTCTGGACAAACAAACATGCACAGACACACATTTTGCCTTTGTTTAGTTGATGACTTATAAGGTGGTTATGACACACCTGGAGTCAGTGTCATCTTCAAAATATTTTATAGCTTCTTTTTTTTTCTTGGTTAGTATTATTCTGTTAGAAAAGGTGAACGAGGGT
Source organism: Chaetodon trifasciatus (assembly GCA_037975065.1). Lineage (NCBI taxonomy): Eukaryota > Metazoa > Chordata > Actinopteri > Chaetodontiformes > Chaetodontidae > Chaetodon > Chaetodon trifasciatus. Next base: position 3,845,417 of record JBBMOE010000022.1, read on the forward strand.
TGTAGGGTGCAGCAATCCACTGGACTCAGGCATATATTCTACACTGTGCAGCAGCCAGGTCTCATTCAAAGCACTGGGAGAAGCCATTCCTCTGGCAGAACTGGAAGCACTGGGAATTATCAGACAGTTAAAAACTATACCAGTAAGTTCCTCCATATTGAAGTGATGTGAGCTGTCAAGTTTATTTCCCCAAGCCTGACCCTTGAAAGAAGCAATGACATGCACTGCAGCCCCCTGCTGGTTATTCTCTGTAAAGACACACAAGCCTGTTTACAGGTCTCCATTCTGGGCTTTGTTTTTGTTGTCTGGTCTGTCCCTCACTGGACTGTGTTTTATGTTGTAATGCATTTTTACCTAAGTTGTTTATCAATTTTTATTTTTTGTGTGTATGGCACATTGCAACTGTGTGTTTTAGAAAGTGTTATATAAATAGAGCTTTACTTTCTTACCTCCAACCCGGATAATAATGCTTGTTCAGTTGTATCTGTCTTTATTTCCAGTTTAGCTTTACTTTACTTACTTAGATGCATTTAGCTTTACATTTCCAACTTTCTAGAAATAACCAGTCTTTGGTTTAGCGCCTTTTGCAAGATCGCACTTGAGTTCAAAATAAATTCTTTCTTTGAAAATGCATTATTTATACCTTGTACTTATGAACTATAGAAAACAAAACAACATTTTTCTTAGTGTGTGCATTTGTCTGTATACATAATAATGTCTCATATATGCAAACATTTCTGGGATTGTTCTGTTTGAACCTTGACAATTAAAGAGATGTCAGGCAAACCTGATGCTGACAGTAATGCTAACAAAATAAAAGCTTTCAATCATCTAACAAACAAACAAACAAACATTAAAATAAATGACAGTCATTGCCATTGAGTACACTTTTCAGTGAAAAACAAAACAAAAAAAATATAGCATATAAATGTGTCTACCACACAAATTTTCCTCCATTTTTTAAAATAACTCCTGCATTAATTTGAAATTATTTCAATCAAAGCATTGGTCTACAGGCACATGCACTTGTTATTTCCACCAAGGGCAAGCAAGGAGCGTCCACTTAAAAACGGCTGTTGGCATAGCGAGTCTACCAAACTTAACTGAGGCAGATCTGGCAATTGTGAGCAAAAGAATTACACTACATAACCCCTGGGACACGTTTCCTTAAAGTATACTGATGCTGATTATATTTTCCATCAGAAAATGCTTTTAGGAGCCTATTCCAGGAGGACAGGTGGTGAAAGATTAATCCACAGCTTCCACCAGGCACGGCTGCGTGCTGTTCTGACTGTGATACGGCCGATGGATAAGGCTGAGACCATTCCAGACAATGCTTGTGATTCCACCAGAAGTGCTGCAGCATGTCCCACGAGCAGCTCTCTGCTCCGCTCCACTGAAAACACGCTCCTAGTCTATTTTTGATGGAATTCGCACAGAGCACCTGCTTACCCATGGCAGAGGCACAAACATGAAGGCAAAAGCACCAAATCAACAAAATCTGAGCAAGTCTACAAAATCAGGTAGGCAAACCGCTGCGCCTCTGAAACGCTCTCAGTGGGCTATGAAGCCGCGTGGAAGACAGAAAAAAAACTGCTTCGCAGCTAAAACGCAATGCAGCCATGCCCGGTGGAATCAAGCCGTAAGTCCTGAGAATATCAGCAGCAGCCAGCTACCAGTTATCTTTGTTCTCTGAAACTGTGTATCAAAGCTACATCTTCTTTTCTCCTTTTGAAAAGGACAGAAACAAGAGTGATAAGCTGCTGATATTGCCAAACTTATAGAAGCAGAGAAAAGGGATACTGGATATTATGCAAGGCTGCAATGAGCAGTAGATATTGAAAATACAGGGAAAGAAGAGCAAAAAGAGGAAGCACGCACAGCAAACTCCAAACGAGGAGAGAAAGGACAATTATGTTAGTGGAAGTAGCAAGACAGCTATTTAGGGATAGATAGAGAGAGAGAGAAAGAGAGAGAGGCAATCCATCTACACTCAGAGCCCAGGTCCTGTGGCTGGGGTGCTACTCACCTGCGCCCAGCCGTTTCCACCAAGCTGCCCACACAGAGAGGCAGTGAATGGGTGTGTGTATGCATAGGAAAGAGGAAGCAGAAAGCAGAACGCCATGAGAAGAAGTGAGAGGAGGGAAAGGGCTGAGTCACATCAGCTGTGACACGATGGCCAGGAAGGTCAGGATTAAATGCTGAAAGTATCCGGATTATAAACAAAATCATACAAGATTCAACTGAAGCGTTCCTCTGCTCTAAATCTGGTTCATTAGCTCAGTCACACGGATAAATGACAGGTTTTAGCAGCTTTAACATTATGTACTTAAATCAAGAGCTGAATTTACAGCAGGGTCTGAGCACTACACAGTGTGGACTCACTTGTCCAGGTCGATGTCCAGGGCTTTATGAGGGTCATTGGGGTCTTTGTCATCATCATCACTGGGTAAGGCATTCTGAAGTAATGAGAAGGTGAAATCAATAAAACAGTTAATAGCTTAGGAAATAAATCTATAGCCACAACACACAAAATGTGAGGAGATTTGTTGAAACATTGACTTCCAGTCTTAGTTGTCTCAGAGCTTAAAACCCAATAAACTAAGCACGCAAGAGGGATATTCAATTTTAACTGAAATACATTCAAACAGTTTCTCAAATATTGTGCTTCGGTCACAAATAAGGTCAGAGTGACCTGTGAAAGTTAACGCAGCTCCAGCGTACCTCTGGCATTTCCTCGGTAACAATGTCGACCATGTGCGCAGGCGTGATGTCCTCCTCGCTCTCTGGGCCTGAATCGTGTTTCTTCCCTCGTCCACTGCGCTTTTCTTTCCTCTTCTTCTTCTCCTTCTTCTTCTTCTCTGCTCTCTCTTTCTGCCGACGCTCCTCTTCCAGTTTCACATACTGGTCAGACATGGGGAGACCTGTGGGCCGGAAGAAAGCAACGTGTATTGTCTTATCTTAGTAATTAGTCAAATAAGGGGTGAGTTGTGTCAGAGAACCAAGAAAAATGGCATTATTTTGACAATTAACCATTACTTAATCATATTACTGCACAACTTTAAGTAACAGCAGTAAAGCCTCTGTCCTGGGCTGCCCACTGGACTCCATCGAGGAGGTGGCAGACAAAAGGATGTTAGCCAAGCTGACATCCATCATGGACAACTCCTCCCACCCCCTGCACCACACTGTGAGGACCCTGAGCAGCTCCTTCAGCACAAGACTTTTACATCCCCAGTGCAGGAAGGAGCGCTACCGCAGATCATTCCTGCCCACAGCCATCAGACTGTATAACAGTGCACAATAAACATCCACTCAAGTTGTACTGATAACCTCTGTTTTCATGTGCAATCGTCATCTTTAAATTAGTGTGTACGTATTGTATATATTGTAATTTACCATAAGGTATATAACATTTGTGCAATATTTTTTATTCTTGTTATGTTTTATTTTTTGTCTTCTTGTCCTCTGACTTCTTGCACTCTGTCTTGTTGCTGCTGTAAGATGTGAATTTCTCCCATTGTGGGATAAATAAAGTCTATCTTATCTTATTTTGTTATAAAATGAGTCAAATGGGTGTTTTGTGGCAGAGTTCAAACAGTGCGTCTCACCTGGGACTTTGAGAGGCACACTGAGGTCAATCTGCACAACAGGGATGTGTTCCACTCCAGGGGCTTCCTGGTAAACCTACACAGAGCAAACATTCATTCAAAACATGACTTGTGCTTAACACAAGCTGTTTGTTATCGTTATACATTTCATACACAAGTCCAGCTAAGTTTATTTGAGTATTACTCATAAAAGTCATGTTTTAACCAGACTGGATTAAAGACCTCCTCCACTGAAAATCAAGCTTTTAACCTTGTTAACATGTCCATATGGTGTATATTATATACTACAGGGCATAACATGAGTAAAATAAGTGGCCAATGCCATGGCTCAGCATTTCCACCTTGGAACTGCAGTGAACTAGTAACATAACAAAATACCTCAGGAACCAATCCCGTCAACTTGGCGGGTGGTGCCGTCTTGAAACGCGGGGTATCAGAGGAGAAACCAGGTGTAGCTACGTAGCAGTATTTTGCAAGCTAAGGTTCACTATTTTCAAATGATGGCAGAGACTTTTTCTGTTTTCGGTGGAAAGATGCAAAAAGAGAAATGGCGAGCCTTCGTGTGTTACCAAACCATCTGAGAATCCCAGAGCCAAGTTTAGAGAGAAAACATGGCTTTGCAGTAGTCATTGAACACTGTTTTGAAAATGTCACACAACTGTTGGTGTTCTTGTTCAGAATCTGTTTGCAGTTCGAACATGTGTGGCTGAAGTACTCCTACACAGCTATTTAAAGGCATGAGAGGATTGTTTTCACTTCTAAATATGGAGTTTTGATGAACAGATGAGAGATGAGTTTCTAGGGGGTTAATCAGGGAGAGGAACAGATCGAAGCTCTCTGTGCAGTGACGAAATGCAGCCTTGTAATGAATGGGTAAGCACACCTTCTGAGAGGACGGGGAGGCCTTGATGTAGAACGGGTTGTTGGCTTGCTCCTGCTTTCTGGCTTCTCTCCTCTGGGATTTGGGGAAAAAAAAAAAAACACTTGCATGAATTAATCAATGAAAGCACAGCCTACCTCAGTTCTAACATGAAAGGGGAACCACATGGGAAGCCAGATTTACTCTAGAACTCAGAAAAAGTCAATACTGTTTCGATAAAGACTGCATGATTATGTCAGATTGAAAACACCTCTGTCTAATTTTGCATCTTATGTGAACGTCTTTCCAGTTACAAGTGCCAAAATAAAAATACAAACATACAATTGCACACAAAAAAACTATTAATATTTCATTAAGAAAAACAACCAAAAAAAAGTTCTTCTCTAAAGATTTCAGATCAAGAAGAATTCAAGCAATAAAAGAGTACTAAATGTTTTATACACACAACTGTAGTTCTATGCTATTCATAAAACAATACTGCTTGGACAATTCAGTAACGCCAGAATTATCGACCAGCTTACCCTTGCCAGCTCCTTCTCGTCCACCTCTGTGTGACGGGGGCGGGAGTGTTTCGGCTCCTCCTTGGCAAAAATAGCCTTGGGCTGCTCATCCTCAGACTCGCTCTCAGATGGAGGCTCGTTGATCCAGGCATCCAAGTCCAGACTGCACAAATTAACTCAAGTTCAGTGGTAGGAGTGTGCTATGGATTTACAGTTATGTGAAACTATGTAATTCTGTAGCTTTAATGACTATTTTGATGGGTCAACTCACCCTTCAGGAACAGGCACTTTCTTCTGTGCCTTGGGGGCTACAGGGTTCAGCTCTCCAGCAAACAGAGCGTTGACCTCCTCTGCTACTTCTACGTCCTTCTGCTGCAGTTTCTGGATGTACTTGACCAGCTGCAGGATGCAAGACGCCTGAGGACATGACAGAAGGTGAGGCGGACATGGAGATTAGCAGAGTCATTTATCAGATTTGTATGCCGTGTGTAACCTTGTGAGGTATATAATGCTGAAGGGTAAAAAGAAAACAAATACATCTCTCTATCTTACCCTCTCCTGCACCTCCAGGTTGGCGCTCTGGACAAACAGCGGCAGCCTGTCTATCATCAGCTGGCTGGTTTCCTGTGCTGCCGTGCTGTCCGTGTTCCCCTCCTGGTTCTTCAGCACAGTGGCAAACAGCTTAGCTGCGTTCTGCACATACACTGCCTGGATGTGGCCTGGCAGGGTGGCAACCTTTGGTCGCAGCATGGCCTCTAGCGTCTGCATCGGGTTCTCCAAGTGTCTGAGAAGAGGAGGTGGATTTAGAGAAAGACTGACTGCAAACTGCACCGAATCATAACACTGATGCAATTTCCAGCACGGCACTGATGTAATATTTCATGATTATTTCATGAACAGAAGATAAAGAAATTCAGTGATTCCTTGTAAGGTTACTTGGAAAGGTTCCTAACAAAGAAGCAAGTGTGTCAAGAGGTCTGCAAATGCCTCCACCAACTGAAACAACCTACAGCTCTGAACATATGATATTACACACGTTATTACCAATGAAACCTATCACTTGTTTAAAATTTCGACAGAAAAAAAGACAATGCAAATGCCACTGAGTGAAATTTAGAGAGACAGATTAGCATTTCTGTGTGTAAAGAAAATGAAAGCGTCAACTGTCAGTCAGATTAGGTTGCCAAGGCTGTGCTAGTTTGTGCTCGGAGGACAAAAGAGGAAGAAAACACAGGGGTGCAGAGAACAGTGTCTGAGGCAAGCTGTCAGTCATTTCCCTATGGATTCATTGTTACAGGCAACTGGTGTCATGTGATATCTTATTATTGTCATAATGCAGTCATGAATTTTTTATGCAGAGTTGCTGAATTACTTTACGTTTACCTTCCCTATTGAGAGCAAAATGAGAGAAAAACAAACCAAAAACAATCACAAAAAACTATGTTGAAGAGTGTTTTAAGTCCCTTCTTATGCTCATGCCTTCTTTTACTTTACTGTTGGCTTGAATCAGTGTGTGTGAGTGAGTGTGCATCCCAATGAGCGAAATCAACGTACTCTGAGAATTCACCGCAGATCCAGGCTGCAGCGTACAGCACTTCACAGATGCCCATTCGCTGCATGTTGCCTGTCAATAGGTGAGCATTGTCCAGTAGAGTGGCCATCTGGGCAACAGCAAAGCCCCGGATGGCTTTGACCCGAATAGCCACATCCAGCATCTGAGAGGCAATGAGGTGGCCATGCCGTGTGCCCTCTAATCGGGTCAGCTCCACCAGGATACTGATGTACCTGTCAGGCAGATACAAAGAGGCACAGGTGAAAATCATGTCCTAGAGTGGAAAATAACATCCAAGTTTAAAAATATGGAGTGAAACACCAGACAATGCTGCAGTGGAGTAACTGGATTACCATTCGAAGTTGGTGATGTACTGGTAGTTGCTCTGGCTGCAGATGTCAATGATCTTGGTGAGCAGTTCATCTCTGTAGGTTGTTCCTTCTGCTTTATCCACGTGCAGCATCAGCTTCTTTACGATCTCCATCAAGTTCTTTTTGGACACCTAGGAGAGCAGACAGCAGCTCAGTAGCAGTCAAATTATATGCATGAATGTAAAAGAGATTCATTTGTTCTTCAGCGGAAGGACGAGAGAGAACGTCCTCAAAACAGCTTTAAAACTGAGACACCACAACTGACTATGTAGCACTGTGTGCAGCGTGTAAATCACAGAATTTGTCCGTATGACCTAATATCACACAACCACTGGAACTGAAGTGACACCGCCTTGAAGTTTCTACACCCTCTATTAGCTGCTTTGGCCAGCGACTGTGCCATTCCCTGACAAACCTACAGTAACCGATAAAGCCAATCAATTCTCGGAACGCAGTGCAGTAGCAGGTGAACTCTGCATCTACCAGTAGCTATGCCAGCTGCTAAGAATGAGGTCATTCTCTTAAACTGAGAATTAAGTGAAAAACAAAAGCTTTGGGTCATACCATGCCATAGAGCAGGTCCAGAGCTCTCAGGCGGATGGACTCATCCTTGTCATCCAGACACTGGAGGATGAGGTCCTTATGAGACTGCACTGACTTGGGATGGGTCTTCAGGATCTTTGACATAGCCAGCAGGCCCAGGTACTTCACTACGGAAAAATAGAAACACACAAGGCCTCAGTGTATTTACAGACACGCATGTATCCTTCGCTCTTTGGACCCTATCAAGTAAATGTATATTGATATCTATATCGATATCTGTATCACCTGACTTTATTCTCTGCATTTACAAAAACAACTTACTATTTTATTATTCAAGTTCCTATCATATATAAACACGACACAGTGTATTCAGTTTATATTACACTACATCTAATCACTCTCTAAAGCTTAACTGGCTGTACACAGAAAGAATTCATATATAAATACAACATGAACAAATACAAATAATCTATAAACCATAAATATGGAAATGACGAACTAAATATCAAAAAGGAAAGGAACACAAAACATACAGAACAATGGAAAGGACACACAAACACAAAGACACGGTACAACACACACACGCCGGACACAGTAGTTTTGTTTTGCTTTATCCTTCGTCTTATCCACGGCAGCTTCTCTTACTCGCCGTGCAAATTTTTAAAGTTTCAAAAATCTGCTGAATCACGAACTTCTGTCGATCATGTAATCTGGCAGAGACAAATGCGTCTCAGGTTCTTGGATCGATAAGTGTGTGCGCGTGTGTGGTAGTGACCTTGGGCTGAGGTGAGGCTGGCCACTGCAGTGAATACATTGCAGAAATGACTGGAGATATTGCCTTAGTGCGGCTGGGCAGCCTGTTCACAGCCTGTGAAGCTTCCTCTGCTATGGAAAACTGACAGCAGCAGTTCAAAAGCAACTTTCTCTCAATTAGAACTGAATAATTCAGCGATGAAATGTGAGACGGGCAAAGTTGATATTTCAAAGATTGTTTACTACTGCTGCCTTCAATCGATGCCTTCCAAGGGTTATTTCTGCTCATTACAAACATTTTTGAAATTCCGTTTAAGTTTAGGTAATCGACGCAAGACTGGAATAAATCTATTGCACTGGGCATTTGCATCCACACACAATGCATCTTAAAAAGAGGGCTTAATGGTAATTGATTTTCCCATTTAGTGCACTGCAATACATCTAATGCATAAAGAATGATACTGCAGGTTCAACTGAGTTTCATTCATTCATCTTAATTAAACTTGTGTTATGTACAGTATTTTGCTTGCATAAAGTGTGTGAAAGACTTCCAACATGGCCTCAAGACTTTTAACTGGGCTCTGACAGCCTCATGTTTGTTACTTTACATGACCAATTTCATTAGCAAAGCATCTTTACAATCCAGGAAGGTGTGATCTTTCACTTACTTTACAGTAAGTACTGGTGTTGGAAAAGTGTTAGACCTATGACTGACAGCCAACAAGAGGAGAGGTGAAGGGTTAAACAAAACCTAAAACCACAGGTTCACAGTCTGTTCTATAGTCTACTCTACGCACAAAACTATCTACATATGGGTGTCCAGATAACTCGAATGGCTGGATGCTGTACGCTTAGCTCCAACTGAGAGTGTGCTTATAGAGCCAAGCCCTATGTTTGTGAAGTGTAAACTGGCAGCTTTTACCCCTTTAGATTGGAGCAACAACCCTATAAGTTGTTCCCTTCCTATGTCATACACAGGATTTGTGTGTGAAAGGGGTAGATGTGACTTAAGTGAAGTGGTATTCTAAGCTAATCTAATTGAGAGTAGGAAGGTAATAATGTTCGAGTTATCCAGAGTCAAGGGGTCTACGTTGTTTTCGTCTACAGGGGTGGACTGTTCCAGAAACACGCAGACAATGAGAAAATGACACACTGCAGGCATTGACAGAGGGCTCACAGTTCTGGTCCGAGTCTTCTATTAGGATTCGCAGTTTCTGCACACAGAGCTGAAACAGAGAGAAAGACAGAGAGAGAGAGACATAGAGAGAAGTGGGGGAACTGTTAACATCGCTGTAGACCTTTTCAACACCAGTTTCAGTCTTGTGACAAACAAAAATGGGGTAAATGGGGGTCTATATTCAATAGTGCACTTTTCATGCATTACTGACAACCACTAGGACTGAAAGAAGCAAAAAAACAGACAGACAAACAAACAAAAAACAAAAAAAACACAGCATTATGAGACTTGCTGGCCAGTCTGGTAGTTGCTGTGTCTCTGGTGAAAGCATACATTGTGGTTCAACTGGAGTGGAAAGGGTTATGATCAACATGTAACCATGTGCAGATGGAGGAGTGGACATCAGAGGCTTACCTGGATACTAGCACTGTGGTTGGGCATCCCAGAAGACAAGGAAATCAACACTGCAATGCAGGAAACAACAGAGGCTATTAGAGCTGACTGTGATCTAAACATTCTGTGTGAATAAAAGAAAAAGTTTCAAGATGTGGATTGATTTCAAATTTGTCTACAAGACAAATTCACATTCAAAATACAATGCTAGCTACAACCCCGTTTACACCTTGCATTAAAATGCATTTTGGAAGACGCACTGAGGATGTATTGTGATCCAATTGGCCAACCACCTCAAGAGGCGGTCAGGGATGCACTGTGACCAAATTGAATGCAGTGTACATGCAATTTTCAAACTACATACAACGGCAAGGTGGGTGAAAATAAAACGTCCTGCTAGGTAACAAAAGGTCTTTAGACACATATTAATACCAAAAGTAAATGTGTTCAGGTTAAATCATATCTATCTTAATGCAAGGTGTAAAGGGGTGTACTATATCAAACAGGTATTAAGTTGAATGAGAGCACTACATTGCACACAGAATCCCAGTACTGACCTGCAATCACAGTGTTGACACATTCATACAGCAGAGACATGGCAGAGGTACTGTGACAGAGGAGGAAGAAACAGACAGAGAGTGAGAGTGCACATTATTATTGATCCAGGCGTCAGATCAAACTGCTTTTACCATCTGTGAAAAAGTTCAGAATTGAGGGATTTCATCTCACCTGTGGATTAGGTTTGTCAGAGGTTCGATCAGCTTCTTCCCCAGTCGTGGCTCCAGTGGTGTGAGAGCACCAAACTGTAAAACAGCACAAAGACTATCAGCATCACAGTTTACCGTGACGCACAGTTGAGTATCTCTCACATCAGAAACTGTACTTTTTGAAAATTAAAACTACTTGTGATACTATTGCACATCCATGGTAATAAGAGCACAGATAAAATGTCGACACCAGTCCAGAAAATCTTAAAGGCAGTTCCCTGGATCCTCCTGTCTTACCAGCTTGATGATCTTAATGAGAACCCAGTTATTAGTGGAGGAGGTCATGAGTTTGAAGAAGAGGGGGGCCAGAGACAGGTAGTTCTTGGGATTTCTCCGAGCCAGCTCACAGATAACGTTTACTGCTGCAGACTGGACACCTACAGAGGAGAAAGTACATTAGGCAGGAACAAGGAAATACAAAAAACAACAACAAAACCCTAATTTATTTATCATAGAAAGAATTCAATACTGATTGTGTTTATTTTGTTAGGGTGAATGACATATGGCTAAAAATAATAATTGTGTGCAATGATAACACTGCAGTCAAAAAAGTGACAAAATATATTCATTAGATGCATTTGTTTTATTAAAAAGGCCCTTTCAGAATCCCAGACCAGTAAATACTGGCTCACTGACATGCAGTAAATAAGTGTGACACCACTGGCAAGATAAATGTCCTGTGAGATGCTTTCATGTGCGCAACAGAAACAGTCCTGTAGAGTTGTTGGCTATTCTCAGACAAGCCCTGGCAGTATTACAAATGAGACTTCCTTAATCTCATATTCTGACTTGCTGAATAATTCACATGGTTCAGGTGACAAAGAACGCCTGTCCCAGGTGTACCAGCTGAGTCTACCATGCAGTGTCTTTCCTGATACCTGGGTCTGGGTCCTCCAGTTTCTCCTTGAGCCTGGGGAAAGCGGGGCGCAGGGACTCTGGGTACTTCAGAAACACCTTGTACATGATCAACACTGCTTTCTTTCTGATGTAGGGTTTAGTGTGGGACATCTAGAGGGAGAAATAAGGAAAGACAGTAGAGATAGTTACGTTAAAACAGTTTTTTTAAAAAAAAAAGGAATAACACCTCTTCTTGACTGCAAGGGTCTGAGGTAGACAAAGATGCACGAAGAGTGAAGGGGGGAACTGTGGCAAGAAAATAAAACACTACAGAGCAGTCCTTGTTGGGAAGGGACTCCCTAAAAACTTGGTTTTAAAGGGTGTAGCAGTATATGCTTCAATGAGCTCAGTGACTGACTAAGCTCATGCAGCTAATTTATACGCTAACCTGCATGCACCTTTGTAAACATGCAGAAAATCCTGCATAAATTTGTTTAATGAAAATATGATGAGAGGTTGGACTGAGTAGCTCAGTGTGGGCTAGTTTTAGTTCTAAGGCTTGGAAAATTAGCCAAACTAGACTGAATAATTCACACATATGAGAACAGTTTATTTGATGCATACCGAGTACGAAGGCATACAAACTACACCAGATGTTATAGACCAGAAATAATATAATGTTTCTGCCGGGCAGCACACAATGTGTACAGTCAGGAATCGTGAGTGTGTCTGTGTGTGAGAGAGAGCATATGAGTGAGTGTGTGGGTAAACACAAGTGTTATATGGTTATATGCTGGAGTCTGTGTGTGCATGTGTGCTGTATGCTTAGGGATGCTGACATGAAACCGTAGCAGGGCAAGTATGTACTGTATGGGAAATGCTGGTGTTTCAGCTGGATTTCGTTTATTTAAAGTTTATTTATTTTGCGAGCTAACTAGCTAAAAGCCATACACCTTCAATCACAAACAACTGTCAGTTTACTCTTGGGATTAGGGCAAAGATTTGGTCAATAAACAACTTTTAAGAATACTTTTAATAAACATGCTTTCAGGGAGTCCCTCATTGGTAAATCTCTTCACTTATCCTCCAGGACTTACCAGCGTCATGATGTCATTGGCCAGATCCCGAGCCAGGTCAGGGGTCACAAAACAGGAGAGGCCAGTGAGGGCAACACCTGTGTCATACTGGTTGGGACTGCTGAGATCCTGGAAAGAAACAGGTAAATTTTTAAAAAAAGAAGAAAGAAAGAAAGAAAGAAAGAAAAGATATTGTCCATAAGACAGAAAAGGTCAGCTGAAGGATGAAACAATCCCAGAGGGCACAGAACGAGAAAACAACTGACCTTTCGGATCTGATTGGTTGTCAGCATGATGACATCAGTGCTCTCGTGAAAGCACTGTGAGGCCGCCAGGTAGCCAATTCGCTGTAGGACGAAAGGCAAGCAGAAAGAATTATGATCTGTGTGACTACATACCTTTATTACAAACATTCATCAACCTGCGGCAGTTCCATGGAGATTCACCTATGCAGCACATAAGATCTGCTATTCCGAGTGCTATTTTTGGATGAGTATCTACATGAAGAAATTCACTTTAATAATACACAAAAGGACAGTTTGTGAGTGTGTAACTACGCTAAATCTACATCTACTTCTCATTATATTCCAGTCATACCTTGTATGTGAATTTGGAGGAGCTCATGACTTCAACGATGTTGAAAGCGGCCCAGCTGACATCATAGCCCAGCATCTGAAGCTGTAACATAGAAAAAAAGACAGAGAGGGGTGTGGGTGAATGAAGGTAGGAGAGAGGCTCTGAGCAGTCACTGTGGTGCACAGAGAGGCTAAATGATTTGAGCTGAAAGCTTCCAAAGTGATCGTGGATGCCAATTGCATCAAGGCATCTAAACCCAAATGTGGGCCTTGGATATAAATAGAAACAGTGCTTTCATTTAAACAGAAATTATACTCTGCTCTCAATAAGTGCCAGCTGCTGGCTGTTAGCTGTGTAGCGACTGATCTACAGCTATAAATTAATTCATATACATGCAGCTTTGTACCTGTTTTGTAAAAATGTATTAAGCAGCTTCTAACTGGACACTTCTATTGCCTCTGATGAAACCTTGAGCTGAAACAATGCGCTCTATTTTGGCACGATGCCATTTGAACAGTATATCTGTGCCTGTATATCAGGCAGACGTGACAGACAGACAGACCCATGTTGACAGATCTTACGTAGGTGAGCTTGCACACAGCATTGGCTTTGACAGCGATGTTGTCCTGCTTGAGCTCCTGTTTGATCTCATCGATGCATGTGGAGATGTACTTGGCCTGAGGGCAGACAAAGGACAGGACAAACAACAGACACCAGATTAGGTGGAGTGATATCCGGAGCAGGAGCCTGCTACCAGGAATAAGAGGGAAAATCCTGGTTGGTCTATTGTTGCTCTCCAAGAAGACACCAGCCAGCAGAAGTGGTGCTGAATGGTTATTTTGAAAGTCCTAAGTCAAGTCAGGTACCTGAACTTTATTCTAGACATTATAAAGTCAGAATGCAAGCTCTGGGCTTTAAATCAGAGTCAGTAAAACCCCAGGTCACTAGTCATTGGTGTTGGATTCATAGTTTCAAGTCAAAAGTCATCAAATTGTGTTGGAGTATGCTCCACAGCTCTGCTAACCACTTTGACTGCTTAAACACATGAATCTGAAGATATGTTCCAAGCTGCAGTTGAACTATGGCATACTGGCTTTGGCTTGTAGACCAAGAACAATTCCCTCACTGATGGTCATAGCGGATACACATTAAATGGTACCACTTGCCCAGGAGATGCTTGAACATGTTAAAAATGCTATAGAAGAGTTCAGGTTCAAAAACAAACTGCCCACGCTTACAGAGCAAAACATATTGAACGTGAGTGAAAGATTAAACAGTATCACTCCAATTACACAGCTGTGAAACATGGGATGTTTTGTGCAAGTCATAAGGAAATGGATAACTCAACAGCTCTCCAATCCTCTAAAGCATTTTAACAAATGAGTGTTTCCAGGAGCCTCGCACCTGAATGAATGAGTGGAAAAAAAAAAAATAAATAAAAAAAATCGCTGCTCTTGTGACCCCTGCTATATTACACTAGATTTCCTGAAATGCAGAGAGCAGAAGGTGGTGTGCATTTCATCCAACAGTGGAGCACAAGCTCAGCCAGACCTCTACAAAGAGCAAGAGAAGCAACCTTGCAAAACAAGCACATACACATACAGCTTTGTCGAGTGTGAGTGTGTGCTGGTCATGTGTGTGCAGTCATGAGACAGCACAGTGACAGGAGGAGGTGGTGGGGGGGGGCTGAGCTCTAGTGCTGTTCCTGTGGCTGGCAGGGCTGGAGGGATTCAACACACACATGCACAGCGTCTCCATTGCACTTGTTTGAATGATCAATTCAAAACCCAACCCAAATGACTGAAATACTTGTCAAAGGGCCAACAAAGCCAATCTTTCAGCCACTGATGCAAAGTGAGCAGGAGATAAACTCCAAGGCCTGTGCTTTCCAAACAGAAAATGAGTAAGCTGAAGCTAACTGGTGCAACACCAAACAGACGCCGATTACAGAAAGGCCTCAAATTCTTAGTGGTGAGCTCACAGATTTAGACTTAGGACCTCTTCACACCTTTCTTCAATATGCCTGCTATTCCAAAGGCGTGGGAGGGAGAGTGGATGAATGAATCGAACAAAGACTCAACAGACACATGAAAAATAGAGTGAATGCGAAAGTGTGGGCTGGCCAGGAAAAAGTCAACACACACTCAGGCATGTGTGCACGCACGCACACACAGACACACACACACAGCGTGTTAATATTTCAGCAAACTCTCCACTGTTGACTGGGAAACCACCACCTTATCTAGGCTGCTCAGGTTGGGTTACCACTGGCATACAGCTTAGCCCATACACTAAATCAAGAGATCAAGAATTGATAGCCTCGAACAACAAAGCTGATCCGAGTGCTTGATTTCATTTTCCAAAAACATTAACACACAAATCCAGATGACATCATGTCGAAGCAAAATGTGTTTATAGCTGATTAGATCTGTTGGTTTAGTCCCTGCTTAGAAACTGGTTTTCTCATGAGACGGTTAAGCAGGACAAATCTGCCACGTTGAGAAAGAAATCAAATCCGTGAGTTGCCCTCAGGTTAGACACGCTACCTCAACATTTCACACCTGATCGACAGCTTGACACAGGTGTGCACAACGTGCACGTGCAACAACGGCCCGGGGGTCCTGTCATATACCACCCCATCTAACGACCTGACATAGCATTTTGACAGCAGGGAGAAGTTTAAGACACAGCCAGCACAAAGCTTAAGAGAAGCGGCGAGAGATGGAAACGTGGCTGCCCCCAAACAGTGCCCTCTAACGGCCCATCCCACCCCCACCTCCCACTTCAGGTCTGCTGCTGTGATGATCCTGTCATCACCACAGACCTGTGACAGGGATGACATCACCTTCAATCACTGATGGGATGTTCAAAACGAGCTACTGGTTGACTCATTTCACACGATTTCTAAGTTCATAAAAGAGATCCAGATGGTCAGCTGTCCATTTTTTAAACTCAGAGTGAATCAAGTGGCTTGTTGGGCCTCTTCCGCACACTGCCCATGTCATCTGAGCATCACACCATCCACTCAGCTGCCCTCAACTCAAACTACTGACAAATATCACCGAAGACCTCTGGATACCTCTCCTCAAATGAATGAGTCACTAAAGGCCAATTTGATGAAATCATCACGAATGTCCACATGAGCAGTAACCTGTGGTGCATTCTCTGTTATGCCGAAGAGTAATCTGGTAAATAGTGAAACGTTAATCTATCGCGCTGCTTCCTCTAACTGGGCAGTTAGCTCGGTTAGCTAGTTGTCGCTACCAACTCTTCGTTAAGTCTCCTTTATTTAAACCGTTTCCACAAAGTTTGCAATGTTGTGCGTCCCCTAGCCTGTTTTATTATTATTTAGCAAACGTTAAATTATCATTCTGTCGGAAGCACTAGCGGCCGAAAACGACTGTTTGGACAAAGTGTTAGCTAGCGGGTAAATGACCTACCAGTCTACCTAACGTTAATTTACTCAGCGTTAGCTTTAAACGTTAGCTAGCTAGTCAACGGTAACGGCGGTCAGTGTTGACTTAAAAACATCAATGAATGTGAGGTTAAAAATGTTCCAGGTGACAGCAGTTGCTTATCGGTCGTTTTACCTCATCTTCCTTGTGATTCCTGATGCCACGTACTAAATCCTGAAGATTTTTATCGAACATCCGATCGATGCTCCCTTTGACTATCTTCAAAGCCATGTCTGTCTGTGACTTGTACCGCTTCTGTCCCGCGGGGCCAAGCGCCTTCCAGAGGTCTAGTGGGTGCCGACCGACCCTCTAGACTGTCTCTCATCCACCCGGGACCGTGTGTGCAGGATCGACTGCTGTTTACCAAGCCCGGGCAGATGAAGCTGAGGCCAGACGGGGCGTCCTGTGCTGTGCAGAGACGCTGGCAATGGATCAGTGTAGGAAATGGCTGACAAAATGGCGTCTAAAGTCAGCTGACTTGAGTATTATGCGAGATTCTCATATGGGAATCAGCGGAATTAAAGGTCCAGTCCCCCGTTCAGAGTAGTGATCTGTTTTAGGACACTAGCAATTTGAAAAAAAGGGACGTTAAATTAAAATAATTCATCGTTTGAACCAGCCATTCACAAGCGACAGTAGGTGGAGTATGTAAGAGCAGGTTGCTAAACTGGTCGACCATCAGTCTGGTACCAGACGCAATTATAAGGTGATGCACTTTTACACAAAACGTTTTGCACACTTGGAAATGACACAGAGACAAAACCATGCTGAGATTTTTATTCAAGTCTCAACTTAATGATAGAAATGCTTTACCAATTTACATAGCACTAAAAACACCTGTTGTATGCATATGACAGGAAAATGGCAAAATAGGCTGCAACTACATGAGATCTCAATAGCTTTTAAGGGCAGTTTTCAATCTGTACAGCTATTCCATTAATTATGCAAGTTACTGAAAGCGGACACTATGGGGAGACAAGAGTGCAAGGTGTTTTAACTCCACAGCAATTATTATTTTAGACAAAACTGCAGATATTTGCAAACAAGGCCATAAAAAAGTAGGTGGACCTCAGCTGGAAAACAGTTTTAAGTGACTCAATTAATGGCTTTACATTTCAGACTGGATTAACTGGATCGAGACCAGATAATTAAAAAATATCTAACATAAAAGACTCACAAATAGTACTTTACCACCCTCACAATGCCATACACACAGACAAGAGGCCCTTGTAATGTTTTGTAGGCTTTATAAAAAAAGTAAGCCAACAGATGTGAGCAAGGGTTGCACAAAATTAGCGAAAATTTAACGTCATGGCTCCATTTCCCCACAAGAATCATCAGTTTACATCTCATACTAACTCAGCCTAAATTCCGGTCAGAAGTGCTGAAAAATGTACTCATTCAACGTACATATAATATGAAAGAACAAGGGAAGAGTTCATGTGGTAGAAAGAACAAAGCAGCCAGGAGCAGGGGTGCGGGGCAGGGGTCCAGGACGGGCCGAGTGTCGTATAAAAGGAAAAGTACATTTCAGAAAACAAAAGAGTGTCGCCACAAACTATCACACTAATAAGCTTTCCTTTTTACTGTGATAAATAATGGACCGAACAGTTTGAGCATCGGGGCCTTCTGGTTTGATATCGTCAAAGTACAAAGTGTCCAAAACATCAACATCGACGTAACAGATACTGTAGGAAATGCTGGGTGTGTGTTGCAACGTTGTTCGGCCAGGAGCACTGTGTGACATCAAACAAAGAGGCCACCGTCTTTAGCACTTGGTCCACTGCAGTGGTGGTTCAGGGTCTTTCAGCTTTCGACAGCAGGCGGTTCCGTCTCCGCGGAGAAGGAGTTGTCTGCTTCTTCATACGTGTGTTGTTCAGCAGGGCTGTCGGGGCTCCGTCTAAAGAGAAAGTACGTCATCAGTCACAACCGCTGCTGCGCTGAAAGTGCGGCGTATCAAACAAGGGGGATACGCTTAGTCATGGTTTTACACAAATGGTTCTGCTTAAACCCACGGTAAATATGGCACTTTCTGAGGAGGTTCCTGTTCACTTGCCCGTGCTATTTGCAAATAGAGCGACAATACTGTATATTGCTTCACTTGGGACGTTCACCTGTTTGGACTTGAAGCGGACTCGTCATTATTCTCCTCCTGGGCAGGCGATTTTGGTTTTTCTTCTACCTCCATATCATTCTTTTTCTGTTCCGAGTCTCCATTCACTGGAGCGGAGTCTAGAAAATGCAAATTTAGGTACAAGATGAGAAAATATACAAAAATGGAGGACCCCAGACAGTGGCAAACTCCAAGGTTTTTACCTGTATTTTGCGTCTCCTCGTTATCTGCTGGGTCCTTGTGCTCTGTTTTAGGTTTAGCTGCCACCTCCGGCTTGCCCACAAAGCGAAGTTTTAGCTTGTTGTAGACATCACTAGCTTTTTCCATGACTGCAGTGCTGGCTTTGTACCGCCGAATCTACAGTCCACACAAGTAAAAAGAAAGCCGTTGAGAATGGAGAAAGTCATTTAAAGGAGAATAATACAGTGCAGCACTGACAACCCTATTTTTCTTCTTAAAGAAGCAATGTGAACAGAAAAAGTGAGGCTGATATACCATATTTATCATCTTGTAAACACACATTGTGGAGTGGACATGGCACTATATAGTGTCCTGGCATTGAGCAGAGAATTATTGTATCATCCAACCAATCAATACTCAGCAAAGCAGCCTTTATCATACAGTCAAGTGTTATTAAAAACACACAGTTTTTTAATTGGGACATCATGTTCTGTATGTTTAAAATTATTTTGATTATGTGGGTTATACTGTCTTGATGCAAGATGAGTTTGCAAACATAAAAAAAAATAGGAAATAGTCAATCAATAGAGAGAAAATGCACCTTTTTCAGTGTGGCAATAACTTCAGCGTTCTTATGGAGGATCTGGCTGGTGACAGGCACGGCCTCGAGTTCTTTCAGGGCTTGTAGACACCGTTCAATGTCCTAAAAACACATGCGTACATTAACAGCAACTAAAATCTAAATCAAGTGAAAAATGCATTAGCTGCAGTCATAGAGGTCACTTACTGGGTTGTCCACTTTGAGTGCAAACTTTATATCTGAGTGGAGTTTCTGTAGCTTTTCTTCCGGCGACGGTTCTGCATATGGACACACAAAGTGACCGTCAATATGCTGCACTGACTTAACGCCATTAACACTATTGATCTCTGTGTGAATGTGTCCACCTGCTGCTGCCGTGCTTGTGAAAGTGAGTGTGACTGTATGAGAGACTGACCCTTTTTCTTTTCCACTTTCTTCTCCGGCGGCCTCTCTGGTTTGCGTTTGGGTTTTTCAGCCTTAGACCTGAGAGAGGAGGAACTCGGTGATCTGTGCACATTAAATCTTAATGAAGTTCTTCTAATGAGGCTTGCATACCGTAGTCTGTTCCCCATTGTGCACTCACCTCGCTCTCGACTTCTCCTCTGACCGTCTGGCTTTCTTCTCTTTTAGCTCCTTCTCCTTTCTTTCTTTTCGCTCCTTCTCTTTCTTTATTCTTGCCTTCTTCTGGTTGTCGGGCTTCTTGGATGATTTCTTTACCTTTAGATGGGAAAAGCATAAGAAACTCCACATGTCAAAAGCACCGACAATCACCTGCAGTACTATAACTTTAAATAAATCAAAATGCAACAGATGATTTTCCATTTAGATTTCTTTGTTGGTAGGCGACGGTACCTCAGAGGGCGGGGGAGAATCCGAGTCTGAGGGCGCAGGGATCGGGGGTGGAGGGGGTTTCTTGGACTTCTTCAGCGGGTGATCGTCTACACCTTCGTCTGAGCTACTGCTGCTGTCACTATCGCTCCCTTTTTTACCCTTTTCTTTGTCTTTTTTCTTTTTCTCCTCTTCCTCCTTCTCTCTCTCGCGTAGCCTGCGGAGCTCCTCGGCCTCCTCCTTTTTCCGGCGCTCCTCCAGCTCTCGCCTGCGTTCCTCGTCTCGTTTCTTCCATTCGCTGATGCAGTCGGGTTCACTGTCACTGTGAAAAAAACAGAGCTCCCTTTTAGAACAGGCTGAACTCACATTATAGTATTTAATGAGAGGTGCATAAACAGGAAAAACGTCCTCAGAGCAGCTCGACCTGTCGCTGTCGGAGGATGATGAAGGAGCTCGTTTTGCCGGGGCGGGTTTGGGTTTCCGTGCACGAGGCTTTGGTGCAGGCTTCTCTGTGGATGCGAAGAAATAAGCACAGAGCACGTTGAAATCTTTCCTTTACTACCAAACAACACTCACCTCTACAATTCTGGATAAAGCTGAAGCTGATAAGTCTTTAACAAACTGAAGCCACACCTTTCTTGCGTGCCTGTGGTCCCTTCCGGGGAGGCGGATCTGAGTCTGATTCAGACTTTGAGCCGGACTGGGATTCAGAGCCGGACAGAGCTGGTCGAGGCTTCTCGTCCTCTGAGTCGCTGTCCACTACTTTCTTCTCTGACGCTGATCCTGAGTCTGAGTCAGAGTCAGATGAAGCCTTCTGCAGCATCACAGAGGAAGAAGATTTGGAGTTGGAGAGAAAGAAGGAAATCACAAACTGCCATGAAAAAAAAAAAACCTCAAATCCTTTCAATGTGCAACAGGAGTGATGGTTCACCTTTTTCTTCCCTCTGCCTCCTGCTTTCTTCCCACCTCTTCCACCAGATTTCTTCTCTGGAGTAAAATCCTGTTGAAAGAAAACAAATGTTTGACATTTTTGTAATGTAATGTAGTGTATTTAACACTCTGACAGTCACTTCTGAAAGCTCATTTCGATTTTCAACTCAAAATTAAAATCGTGACGTCCCTACACAACAGTCGCACCATGTTATGTGTGCACTAACTTGGTCACTGTTCTTCCCGGAGTCAGACTCTGAAGGGGTGGGCTCTGATTCAGAGGGGGATCCGCTCTCCTCGACATCTCGGTCACTGGACGAGCCTCGAGCCTTTTTTGGAGGGGGAGGCCGCTAAAACAGAAAAGCATGAAAACAGAAAAAGTGAACTTAATCAACTTTGTAACTGCAGTCATTCGTTTTCAGAAACCTGACAAGGTTGCATTAATCACAGCTCAACGTTGCATTTGTCATTGCTATGATGACGAAAACAAGAAGCTACTAGTAATTAGTGGTCTGTTTTGTTACTAACTGGGTTAGTTGCAGTTTCTCCCATTGTCCACCAGTCAAAAAATACAAAAGGAATAAGAAATATCTTAGACAATATAACTGTAATAGTACTGAGATAAAGAATGCAATTTTATATCAAGCTCAAAAACAGTTAGAGTTAATGATTTATTGATCAAATCACTGAACAGCCTGTTTAGTTTAATCAGTGATTTATTTCCGCTGACAGTGAAATAAAATGACAATTACCTTTGCAGGCGGTGGCTTTCTCTTCACTCCTCCTCCCCTTCCTTGGTCGTCGCTCCCAGAATCTGAATCGACCTCACTTCCTGAGTCTGCTTTCTGAGGCACAGCGGCTTCTTCCTCATCCTCATCTTCATCACTTCCACCTCCAGCGTTGTTGCCCTCGCTGTCAGATGAGCTTGCTGGCTGCAGAGGAACCACGATAAGGAGGTTAATGCAAATTCTCTCTCTTAAACACACTGCAGTCTGCAGAGCCCGTGCTCCATTCCAGCCTCTCACAGCATTTCTAATGAGTATTTTACAGCATTTTGTCTTTCCTTGACTTAGTGAACGGAAACATGGGGACAGAGATGCAGAAAAGCTTCCTGGTCAAAATTCAACAGTGGATGTTGCAGTGAGCATCACACGTTAAACCGGTGGCCACCAGGATGCCTTTGAGGCATTTGTATAGCACATTTCAACAAATTCAATTATATTCAAAGTGCTTCGGGGTCCAGCAAAGACCTGCATATGAGTCCTAAAACAATGGACACACAAATCAGAGAAAGTTACCTCCTAAGTGTACATTTACAGTATCTTTTAGAATATGAGAAGAGATAATGTTGAATTGCAGACGTTTCAGGATTTAGCATCTCTGATATCAAGGAAACTTACCACAGGCGGGCCACTGTAGGAAGCATGTGGATTGTTCTGAATCTCCCATAAACCTTCATTGAATCCCTTCCTTTTGTTGGGCTTTCCATAGCGCTCACTGTACTTTTCATAGGCAAAGAGGTCCTTTGCTGCAAGGAATGCTCTGTGAAAGAGAAAAACAAAAAAAAAATGTGAACAGTTTAAGTACTAAACACAAATCACCCAAATGTTATCATGAAGCAGGAAATTAAGGACGCTTTCCTCTGACTTCAGAACAGCAGAATGTGCCACCTAGTGATGGATTCATGTACTGCAGGTGCCATCTTGTCAAACAGATGGTGTCTGATGCCAGATCAGACATATCAACACATCTCTCCAAAACATACTGCACACTCAACGTGGCACCAGTCAATGTTTAACATTGAACCTCAAGAAAAGAATAAAGCTCGAGGAAGGAGGCTGACAAGCAACGGCGAGAGGTACAATAAGTGATTTTTGTGTCTGTCTCACACCAGTGCTCTCAGGAGGAGATCAAGCTAACAAACAAATGAGTCAAAGGCCTAAAATTAAAACTTGCACAACCAATTCAATCATGCCTGACTGCACTACTACACTGAATTTCAGCCAGTTTTGGAATCAAATTCCCTCCTTTGAAATAGATTAAACAAGATGCTCTTGCAGCCATTCAAATTTAAACAGCTCTATGCAAAGCCGCAATTACTTAATTCAACAACTGATTATATAGTACTCACGTTTCATGTGTGCCAAAGAAGAAAATTGGGATTTTATTAGGAGGTGGTTTCACGGCCCCATCAGCCACATCTTCAATCTGTAAACAAGCAAGACTTTCAGGTAAAAACCAAGAGGCACACACAACATGTCACAAGTTTCTGAGATTCAAACATGATGATGGCAGCATGTACTGATGTTAGTTTTCTCTGGAAAAACAAAACATTATAGGTTTATTTTCAAGTGATCTCAGTTGTATGGATATATGGTGCACAATAGACTTTACACGGCGAAGATGGCTTCTTATCCAGACAGACATTGAGTTATCTCAAACGTCATTTAAAAAAATAACAGCGTTAGCTTCGAGGCTATCGTCTCCATTCAGATTAACGTTAGGCCAACAGCATTTCATGCAAATTAAGGTGCTCGTATACTGTCTGTGGGCCTGAAACGCAGCCTGTCAGCCCTCCAAAAATTAAGTTATGTATGTGTGTGATGGGTATCCATGTTAGACAGTGCCGAGGATACACAGAGAACCTTCTCCAGCGTCCCATGCACAGCAGCTCATCCCCTCCGCCCCTCCGGCTGCTGCTAACGATACTTGCTTACCCTGGCTGGCCAGTGGGGGTACCCCTTCATTTTAGCGAAGACCAGGTCTCCGGGCTGGAAGTTGTGTGGCATTGTCCCACTCGTCTATGCAGCCTGGATTTAAAACGTACTCAGCTGCGTAGCTTTTCTGTGTCTCTCTTCGTTTGCTTTTTTTCAGGTCGACACGAAACCTGGAAACGGTAGGGTTAGCTAGCAAGCTAACAGTATACTAACGTTACCGCGAGAAGAGACCGCGGAGTGAAGTCACTTAGAAGACACAAAACCTTTCCGGTGATTTATCAATTTTAGTCTTCAAAGTAAAATACTTCCTACTCGGATAACGAAACGTTGTCATAAAATAAAAATTATCCTTGCGATTAAATGTCAGTGCGATGGCTGTATGAAATGAAAATGTATCTACCGTCACAAAAAAAGTCCAATCCAATTATACATATTTGGACCCTATACAACATCACTACAACAATGTCCTTACGTCCAATGTCTGTCTATCTATCTATCTATCTATCTATCTATCTATCTATCTATCTATCTATCTATCTATCTATTTGAGGTCATNTATCTATCTATCTATCTATCTATCTATCTATCTATCTATCTATCTATTTGAGGTCATGCACCTTCTAATATTTCTCTCTCTGGCATGACTAACTAAAACAAATTATTCTAGAAACTATTATAGAAATATCAACCTCAACAATCATAAATATAAACTAGGCAAAACGAAATGATTTTGATGATGCCAATCACATCATTGTTAAAGCACATCAACTTTCATATGTCCCAGTGTCATTACACAAACACAAACATTGTGCCCTATGCAGTAAATTCAGACAGAAAAAATGCTTTCAGGTGGTACTGACTTATTTTGATTTTCTCCAAACAACCTTATGGCCATAAATGTTTCTGTACCAGTATCACAAAATCTATATGAGTGGGAAATGTCATATTTCTTTAAATGTTGGTCTGTTAAATAAGTTACGTGTATATTTTTTTAATTACTACATTATGTAAAGTTGATTGCTTTTATTTGATAAAGTAAATTATCCTTCGTTGTCAAACCGGAAATTAAATAGTGCCCTGTTGTGAAAAGCTTCACTGATCCGGATGAGGCAGTCTGATCATTTCCACGCGATACGACAACCCCAGAGGAAGTCCCGCCTCTCATACCCCGTCATTGGCTGGTGTGCGATCAGTTTTCTATTCACCCAATGACAGATTATAATGTGGAAGGCTGCATTGACCTCCCCCCGGATTCACCTTTACTAAGAAGCCATGTTTCGCTCTCTGAGAAGCGTTCAGCAGTTGAACTGCAACCTCCTGACTTTACAAAGACTCAACGTCAACTCGAAACTCCTCATCTGCACGTCCAGAATGGCCAGTTCGGAGTACAGGCTGGAGCGGGACACGTTTGGTGAGCTCAAGGTCCCGGCTGACAAGTACTACGGCGCCCAGACTGTCAGATCCACCATGAACTTCAAAATAGGGGGACCCAGTGAGAGAATGCCAATCCAAGTGATCAAGGCCTTCGGTATCCTGAAGAGAGCGGCTGCTGAGGTTAACAAGGACTACGGCCTCGACCCGAAGATAGCAAATGCAATCATCCAGGCTGCCGATGAGGTCTCAGCTGGTAAACTGGATGATCATTTCCCTCTGGTGGTGTGGCAGACTGGCTCTGGGACTCAAAGCAACATGAACGTCAATGAGGTGATCAGCAACAGAGCTATTGAGATCCTAGGAGGAAAACTGGGTTCCAAGGATCCAGTTCACCCTAATGATCATGTCAACAAAAGTCAAAGCTCCAATGACACCTTCCCCACTGCCATGCACATTGCTGCCGCCACAGAGGTCCACCACGTCCTGCTGCCTGGTCTGCAAACTCTGCACGACGCTCTGGCGGCTAAGGCTGAAGACTTCAAAGACATCATCAAGATTGGACGCACACATACTCAGGATGCTGTCCCCCTCTCGCTGGGACAGGAGTTCAGCGGTTATGTGCAGCAGGTGAAATACAGCATTGAGAGAGTGAAGGCTGCCATGCCCCGGGTGTATGAGCTGGCAGCAGGAGGCACAGCAGTAGGAACGGGACTCAACACCCGCATTGGCTTCGCTGAGAAAGTAGCTTCCACTGTGGCCTCTCTCACAGGTCTGCCATTTGTGACAGCTCCCAATAAGTTTGAAGCACTGGCAGCCCACGACGCTCTGGTAGAGCTGAGTGGAGCGCTGAACACAGTGGCTGTCAGCATGATGAAGATCGCCAACGACATCCGCTTCTTGGGGTCAGGACCCCGCTCCGGCCTGGGAGAGCTCATCTTACCAGAGAACGAACCAGGAAGCAGCATCATGCCAGGCAAGGTGAACCCCACCCAGTGTGAGGCCATGACCATGGTCGCAGCCCAGGTAATGGGAAACCACGTCGCAGTCACCATCGGAGGCAGCAACGGACACTTTGAACTCAACGTCTTCAAACCCATGATGGTCAAGAATGTGCTGAACTCAGCCCAGCTGCTGGGCGACGCGTCCGTGTCCTTCACCAACAACTGCGTGCTGGGCATCCAGGCCAACAGGGAGAGGATCGACAAGCTCATGAATGAGTCTCTCATGCTGGTCACTGCGCTCAACCCACACATCGGTTACGACAAAGCAGCCACCATCGCCAAGACGGCTCACAAGAAAGGCTCCACGCTGAAGGCTGTGGCGGTGGAGCTGGGCTATCTGACCGAGGAGCAGTTTGACCAGTGGGTGAAGCCGAGTGAGATGCTGGGGCCAAAGTGAACTCTGACAACTCAAGAAACACTACAAAGCAAAGAAAACATACATTTTCTACTGTGAGAAAAGTGTATTTTCATTTACATCAAAGCGGTTAAACTGCATGGACAAAACCTTCTCTCAATCCTGAACATCTCTGGTCTCTTAATAAACATTTTGAGAATCTTGTGCTGTTGTATGACACTGCTTCTTACTGTTTTGCATACCGGTAGTGTTTAAATTATACTGAAACTAAACAAACCAATCAGATTCAACAACTCAAATACTCAAGGATGCTACATGATCCATGTATGTCACTCATATATCTGTGGAGCAGTTGCGCCTTTTACTCAACATCACAAATATGTTCTGCAGCAGTAAGATGTGTGTATATGTATACCAACTTGTTCATTTTGGGATTTTAAGTCTTAAATACCTCTTGACTATTGGTACCTTCAGGGGAGTTTATGTGGTCACACTGTGCCATGCCAGTTGATTCAACATGCACTGCTGTACCTTGTGTGTTCTGGTTTATGTGCCATTTGTGCAGCGTTCCAGTTCAATTTAATATATATTCATTAAAAAGTGAGTACATTCTAGTTTCTGACATTTGTTTTTCTTCATAATTTATGTTGTACACACTTTTTAAATATGCCGTATCAGCTGACATGCTTTGTGATCAGATCAAGGATGAATGTAATGCAAGACACAGAAGTTGTGTGTTCACTCAAATCCTTTATTATATACACCAAAACTTATAACAAATGAACAAATGAATGCCAATTGAACAAATTTTAATTTTGTAAATATGTAAAACTAGTAAATAAAATGTGACATGCAAGGGTTTTCTAGAGGCAGTAAAAACAAAACAACAACAAAAACCATTTGCTCCTCTTCTATTTGGTCCAGCTGACCTTAGGAATATCGTAATGTTCTGTCAGGTTGTCCAGGTGGCGATTGAAATCCTGCAAACAAACAGAGGATTTTTGCTGACACTGTTCATGAATCTGAAATAATTTCAACGTGTATTCTACAGACATTAATCCATATTTTAAAACAACTTTAGTCAAAGTGTAAATGTGCTGTTTATAAGTCTCAATTAACAAGTTAGACTTTGCTGATATGCCAGGTCTGACAACTTACCTCCACTCTGTGTTTGTGTGTCTTTGATGCTTTGTTCAAAATCCTCTCCATTTGCTTTAGGGGGGAAAAAACAAACCATTTAGTACAAAAAACCCTCAAAAATATGCATTATCACTGTCAGTAAAACACACCGGAAACACCTCCAGATAGACATTACTACCATTATACTACTACAGAATGACAATATTCAAACTCAAGAAACTTCATGTCGCTATTTGTGAGCGTCAGTGACAGCAGCTGAGGTTTTTGACAGTTTCAGCAGTTACCAATAAATCACATGATAAAACTGCCTAGATGCTAGCCACTGCCTGCTGTAGCTGGAAATATTCAAAGACATAATGGCTATGTGTTATTTTTCAACAACATCCCATGTTTGTGGCCAGTAGACATGTTGATGAGCTGACCCCTAAAGACACTACGTCCATGTTATGGTACTCTGTGTACATTATGTTGCAATATTCACAGTTTATAAAGTAATGAACTTTGTCCTCTGAGTGGGAATGGGCTGATAAACATTGCCATAATATGATGTGAAGACTAAGTAATAGATAATGAAACGTCCTTATCTGCACCACAGAGCTAATGAAGTCTATTTTACAATCATCTCAGGTCCTTTTCTAAGATTTGATTTGAACAACATTGGTCATCTCTCTCAGAGGTACAATATCCCATATAATCAGCATTTTGGTTAAACAGTAAAGTTTAAACAGCTGATAGGTTAATATCTACAACTCAGATGTGTTAGGTGTTTCTTTTGTTTTGTAAAGCAAAATGACTAAAACCTTCATCAGTCATGCTGTATGTCTGGACAGTTTACTCTTCAAAAGGTCTTTTGGAATTTGGTTTATTGTTATTATTACTATCTTATTTTAGCGCTGTTTGTTCTTATAGCAACCCCTCTGTGTGCTCCTGACGACTGGTGCAAAAAGGTTTGCTTATTGCTGGATTGTATCAAAGCACTGACCCTCATACAGACATGGTATGATGGCTGATAATGTTGTAATGCTGTCAGGCTAGTTTATCAACAGTTCACTTTTGCTACATCTTACTTCTACAGCTTACTAAAACCTGTATTAGCCATGACTCAAATTCTTGCAGCTCGTTGATGCTGAGGAACTATAACTTACCCTCTTCTCTTGCATCTTGTCAAAAGCAATTTGTGCCGGCGTCCTTTTGTCCACATAAGCTTTCTTGGTTTTCACCTCCTCCTCGTCGTTTTGACTGGTCACGACCTGCTCCAAGCGATGCTTACTCTCTTTGTCCTTCTTCTTCTTCCTGAGAAGGAAAAAAACAAAAACAAAAAACGTAATAGCCAGTTGGTGGATCAGTGACTTGTCCAAGACATACGAGCTACACTTTGTCCTATTGATCATCTGCGCTAGTAGCTATAACTATGTACTCAAGTTTTTGAGGCGTCAATATTGTACAAAGAACGATGTAAAGAATGAGTATTTGGAATTGTTCACATCACGCATTTCTGAATTAATTCGATAAGTTGATGTGTACGCAGTTGTATTTGTTCAAGTGTAGCCAACACTGAGCTACCTAGCTAATGTGTTTTAGCCACATCTTAGTGCTCCATAACGCCACCATGTTAACAGCGCTGAAGTCACATATGGACTCACTGGTTTTCCATGATATACCTTTACCCAATTTACCCAAATATTATTTTAAGGTATACACATAATCTCCGTAAATGGCATTATTAGACTGTGTTCTTCTATTAGCAAACAAGCTAACGTTAGCAATAGCCTCCTGTGAATACTAAGCTTCTTTTTGTCAGTTGCGACTCTCTATTTAAGTATTTGAGTCTATTAAAACGCGTCGTCTTAGATATTAACAAATGCCAGAGGACTTACTTTTTCCCAGCTGAAATGTCCCCTGTACCTTTTAATTTGAGGACACCCCTCTGGGCCATAGCGTACTCAGACATTTTCAAGAAGTTAACGATTTTATGTCTTCTTCTGGTTTGTTATTATCACCGCTGACGTAGCCACAGCAGTGCTGCCACCTGACGGATTGAAGTGAAACGACCCACAATCCCACCGCATGTGTTGGTCGTGTTGTCTCAGTGCGGCCTCCCGCCCAGAGAGGGCAGCAGACTATTTTCATAAAGCCAAAGACAAAGCAGAAAACGGAAGTCGAAGGAACTGTGAATGTCAAACTGTAGCATGGTGGACTCCGCTTTTAAGTAACCTACTGTACAAAATGTCACGATACGGTTTATTTAGAATAGTTACGTCAACAAAGTGCATCTCAAGCAACGCGTCAACGTTACTATGCAGGACGAACATATTAAACAGAACACAAACATGCGGATATGCTAGGAAAGTTGGTGAGTAAAGAAGGCATCTGTCGTCTCAGTTCAGTAGCTTAGACCTCAGTATATTCAGTTGTAAATTGGCTGTGATGAAACATATGTTTCCCAACCGGGCGAGGCAGATTGGCGCCCACCTTGCGCCTGGTTCTAATTAGGTTTCTTCCTGTTAAGAGGAAGTTTTTCCAAGATGTCACTCATGGGGGAATTGTAGTGTCTCAGTTGAGAAAGGACATGGTCCGTACCAGCTCTGTATTGAATGTGTCCTGGTTTACTGATTGTTAGTGATTGAGAGTGACTAATAAATGTGGGATAATTGCTGTTGTGGTGTAGCAATGCACCACAAACACAATGCTGCTTTGATATTACGCATGTATCATTCACATTTCGCCCACCCACCTTTTTCTGCACATGTCATTACAAAAGATTAGTGGCTTATTTTCAATTTCCAATCAACTCATGACCCCAATCACAATCAACATGTCACCATTGTGGTATAAATATTGCAAATACCTCTTCTTATCTCATCTTCTTGCTCTTTTCAGTGGCCAAAGGAAAAGCCAAAGGCACAGTGAAAGAAGAGCTGAAAGGTCCAGAGGTGTGTAAAGACCCTGTCAGACTTACTACCTATGCAGTAGGGGTCAATATCTTCAAGCAAGGAGAAGACCCCCAGTTGAAGCCTCCTGAGCAATATCCAGAGTGGTGAGTGTACATGTTTTTTTATATATATATATAAATACATACTTGGCCAATAAAGCTAATTCTGATGTGTCTTTGCTGATCCGATTGCCCTCTCCGTTTATAATTCTCTCAGGTTGTTTGAGTTGAACCTGGGAAAGCCCCAAAAGCTGCAGGACCTGGACTCTGACTCCTGGCACTACTGGAAACGTCTGAGGAAGGAAAACATTTGGCGTTTCAACAAACTACAAAAAGGAAAGAAGTTTTAGGCCTTCACTGGACTGACAAAGGGCGTCTTCCTGTACAGCACATTGCTTCAGACTCTGTGGACTGAATTGCCTGATATGGTTCAGAGCCAGAGTTCACTTTCCTGAATGAAACACCACTAGGCCATCTCTGTTATTCGTAATCATGCAGCTTATTCTGTTCAGTGGTCATCTGGTGACATGACTCACTTATGTTAAAAAAAAAAGGGGGGGGGGGGGATACCCAACACTAGTCCAACTCTAAGTCTCATCAAAAACAGAATATCATGAGCTTGAGAAAGTTAAACTGAAAGGTCATGCCTGACCTTGGGAAAGGAAGTTGTTCAAGAGATTTCAATTGCATCACACCATCTTCAGCATGGCATATGACTAGTTGTCATGAAATTGGAGATGTTCAAATATAAAAAAACATACAGTTTAACCGTGTTTCTTTCAGAGATACTGCTTTGCATTTAACTAAGTTATATTTGCTTTGTTATTTTGGGTTTTTTGTCCGTACCTGAAGAATGGTCTGCCGAAATGTCCACAAATCACTTTTTCACTGTTGTTTTTCATTAGAAATAAATGTGAATACATAAACATCCTGCAGATTTTTGCCTTTTATTCTTGCGCCATGCCTCATAGCTTTAATAAACATCATATTATCAGTGCAGCATGACTTTCTAATGAGGCAACTTTAATTACTGACTAATGAAAAACTCACAAACACTTTAAAGGTATGTTATAAGATATAAATTACGGTTGATGATCTATCAAAGTTGCACTCGAGAAGTGATGTTGCTATGACAGCGCTTCATGCAAATGGCTACCGGAGATGGCAGAAATGAGGAACCGAAATGGAAAACAAATCATCTGGGGAACAAAATCACGCAGGAATGGAAGATGGGTGTAAAATGACGAGATGTCTCTTTTTCTGTAAAAGACACTCGTTCCTCTTTCTTTCCAGCTGGATTTAATCAGCGGTCTGTACTTAACGTGAAGTCCAAACTTCTCTTCACGACTTCACGCTACAGCCTGTCAATGGCGGAAGCGGCAACTGGTGAGTTATTGCTTTTAGAGTTTTTAATCGACGTCGTGGTGTTCGTCGGTTCATTTCCCGAACCGGCGTTACCTGTTTATTTCCTCAATAAAGTTAATTTCCTCTGTAGCCATGTCAGTGTGTACAGTAACAGACGGCGTTTCTCCTAACGTTAACCACGGGAAAACCCGGGTTCATGTTTAAAACCTGTAGTTTTGTGGCGTACCAGCGAACAAGTCGGAGATCTTCACCCTAGAATCAAACCCCTTGTTGTGTGTCAGCACTGTCGGTCACATCCTGAGGGAGTCATCGTGCATTCACTGCTGCGTGGTGGAGCTGCTGATTAAATGCGAGTGTCGGGGACGGATCGAAGCGCATTAAGTTTAACCTTGGTGTCATTTTTTGTCAGTGGTGACACATACGAGGACGGAGGAGTGGAAAATGAGCGTTGGCACTTTGAGTGATGACGTCCTGAATAAGCTGTCGAAGATGCTGGACAACTCGACCTGCGGATGGAGGCAGCTGGCCCACGCGGTGTCTGAGCAACCGAAATTCCGCTGCAGGTGAGAGACCCTGAAGGCAGCGCATGTATGTAACCATATTCAAGCACCCTTTTCATGACACACCTCATTTGAACATTACCCTTCATACTGTATCACAAGGATTGACGTGTCCGACAAACATAATACTGTACTTTCCTTCAACCCTCTCTGTCTGACCTCTGTCTGACACCCCTCTATTGAACCCCCCCCCCGCAGTGAGGGTGAGCTGACCAGCTTCTCACTCCAGGTGATGAACGCTACAGGCAGCCCAGGACGCACCCTCCTGGCTCGGCTAGCTGATCGTTCCTGCTCGCTGGACTTCCTGCTCCACTGCCTGAGGAAGATGGACCACCAGGAAGCTGTGCAGTACCTCACCGCTGCAGGTGAGGTAGAAGTGACATGCAAATGCATGGAAGTGTTTTCAGGAAATAGCTCTTTAACTATAAATATCCAGCTGTGATAAACTTGGGTTTGTGTTCCAGCTGGGCTTTACCGTATGCTTGACTTCACACCTGTCGCATTACTATGATTTATTAGAGATCTGCTTACCTGACGATGCGAGTGTTGGTATTTGTCACATTTTATGCACACACCCAGGTTCATATTCATACTTTGGGGTCTAGTTACTAGTAAATGTTTGCCTGCTTTAATGTTCAAAAAATACATTATCACTCGAGTGTGGAAGCACATTTACTGAACTGTGTACATTTTTAGGCACTGCTACATTATTTTTGAATAGACCGCTGTCAGCGTGCACATGCTGACTTACCATTGAAGTATAATGACAGTGATGACAGTAATACCAAACCAATGAGTCTGCATGCACAATAGCAAGGCCGGACCCCTGGAAAGTACGCTGTGAGAAGCTATTAAAATGTCGGCCAAAATGATAAAGAAGTTCTTTCATTTTGAAACTCTCTCCTTAATGTTTCTATTGTGAACAGCAGGAAGAAACAGCCTTGACTCTGTCAAACATAGGACTTTGAAAGCAGATGTAAAAGAGGATGCAAGTTTTCTTTCCACATCATTTTTGTCTGTAGATGTAACAACATTCACAAGTTTGTGCCTGTTAAAGAAATTCAAAGCATTAATTATGTTGTGTGCCTGTGTGTGTGCCTGTGTGTGTGTGTGTGTGTGTGTGTGTGTGTGTGTGTGTGTGTGTGTGTGTGTGCGCGCACGTGTGTGTGTGTGTATGTGGTAGTGGCAGAGCTGATCCAGATCACAGTGCAGCCACAGTCCCAGCAGGCCACAGCGGGGGACACGGTGGTACTGACCTGCAGAGCCTCTGGTCCTCCTGGACTGAGCTACCAGTGGTTCAGAGGCAAAGAGGAGGTCAGTCCAACATCTTAGGAATATGTAATTATTAAGGCAAAAAAAGTGTTACCTTTTCATGTTAATGTTAATGTTGTGATGGTCATGAGACCTACAATTAGCTCCCTAGATAGTTATTATCAAATGTCAGTTATAAAGTGTTTATGGGTTGATTATTTCTTGAAGGTTTTGAATGAGACAGGCAGTACGCCAGAGCTGGTTCTGTGTCCTTTAGCACCAGTCCACCAGGGTCACTACATCTGCAGGGTCAGCCATGGAGAAAACTACGTCTTCTCCCAGTGGGCTCACATTTGCTTTGTCCACTCTGCAGGTACCTAATGTCCTTCTCTTCCCTTTGTTTGTTTTCTTTCATGTCATAGCATGTGATGTAATGTCCGAGTAAATCTTGTCATTTCAGGCAGCGGCAGCAGTCTGTTCGCAGGCTCAGTGAGTGGGCTGCTTATCACCCATCAGCCTCAGTCCCACGCAGTGTCTGAGGGTGACATCCTGTTCCTGGAGTGCTACGCAGAGGCCAACCCTCCTGCCCAGTACGAGTGGTACCACAACACAGTGCCCATGAGACAACACAAGACACGTTCACTCAGGGTAAGTGTATTCAGTGCTTACCTGCCGTTTTCAACAGGTAACTTAGAATAAGGTTTTGAACCAGTGCAACAAGTATAAAACTACCATGCTGTCATCATAAACAAACATTGAAGTTTGCCAAAACCAAGTCTGTTTTACATTTAAAAGGGGATTTGTTTAGCTTGAGCTCCTCTGAGACTGGCCCTATCTGTCACTTGATTGTAATCTGTATTTTTAAAATTCTGTTACATTTTTAGTACCAAACTCATGTATGTGTCATCTTAGACATATTAAATAATAAAAAAAAATGCTTTTGAAATGTTGATGAGATGAAGGGTAGGGTATCAAAATGCTGCAGTCAAAAACCATAATTTGGTTTGTGGGTCATCAGAAGAGGAGTTTGACAATGATTAAAATTCTCAAATGTTACAATGAAGTGTTTGCACTGTACATTGTCATATGAAAGGAGATATGTAAGGCCTCACCAAGGAAGGTGTCAAGACTTTCAATCATAACACGGCTAACAGCTAATTCTAAAACCATTTGCTCTCCATGTCAATATGCAGTGTGCAGTTGAGTGTTCTTGTGTTCCCTGTAGATCCCATGTGTGACCACAGCACACAGAGGACAGTACAGATGCAAGGTGTTCAATTTGTACCACGAGGCATGGACTGACACAGCAACAGTCACTATTGGTGAGACCCAGGCACATTCCTTGTTTCTATACGTGGAATGTAAAATTATAGATGAGAAAGATCAAAATAGGTCTTTACGAGTTAAAATACTCACAATAATTCAATGAATATTATGACTTTCCTGCAGCATTAATCCTTACATTGCCCATTTGCTGTATAGGCTCAGTATAACACTTGAGCTAAAGTGCCGTACTGTGTAGTGAATAACTTCCTGCTTTGTGCTTTTATACAGGCCCCAGTTCCATCACTGATGCCTCCTGGGTAGAAGTTGATCGTGGTCCAGGTATTCTTTGTGAGCTAATAGAATATTCAGGAGGGAATAGAGGAACTAGAGTAGAACTTTAGTTCCTTTGTCTCTTTCTGCATCATTACATCTCACCTTATTTCCTGTTTTTGTATGTACATCAGAACACGTCCTGTAAAGTAAAGCCTAATTTTGTGTGCGAGTGAAAGCAGCTAAATCCGCTGCTGCTGTTGGGAGGTTGTGTGTGTTGAAATCTCCAAACTGTGCACTAACAGAAAGCAATGTGTACAATATGTGTGGTTGCCAAGCATTGGAGAAATTAAAATGAGGCATTAAACAAACAGTCTATGCACAGAATTATTAATTTTGTTTTCATCTTTTCATATTGCTGTTGACAGACTCACAGGAAGTCCACAGGTCAACGTGCGGACCAGGAAGACATCCGCTACGACAGATGGTCAATCCGCCCTCATCAGCCAAGCACTTCTATGGTGAGTCTTCCCCAAACAAATACTGTAGACACAATACAGTTCAGCAGATCATAATAAACACTGTAATGTTCAGTCAGTGGTTCTTTCATGGTGCCTTGTCTTTCCTCCACAGCAACAGACAAAGTCGCTCTCCTGATTGGCAACATGAACTACCTCCATCACACTCAGCTCTCTGCTCCCATCGCCGACGTCCACGAGCTGACCAACCTCCTCAGGCAAATGGACTTCAAAGTGGTTTCCCTGCTCGACCTCAACTGGCAGGAGATGCACAGCGCCGTCACAGAGTTCCTGTTGCTGCTCGATAAGGGAGTCTATGGTTAGTCTATGGACAATATGTTCAAAACTTGTTTCATACCACGGACTGCTCTACTACATTAGAATGGATTTGACACTGTTTTTTTTTGTTTGTTTGTTTGTTTTAACAAAATAAGATATTAGGGCTGACCAAGCATCTGTGGCCACTTCAGTGTTTGACAGTTTTTATGTGCTTTTGATACAATGTTAGTGGAACACTTCTTTGCCCTTCCTTCCACAGGCTTGCTGTACTTTGCTGGCCATGGTTATGAGAATTACGGTAACAGTTTCATGGTTCCCATCGATGCGCCAGCCTCCTACACATCAGAGCACTGTTTGTGTGTGCAGAATATCCTGACCAGGATGCAGGAGAAAGAGACTGGACTTAACGTGTTCCTGCTGGACATGTGTCGCAAAAGGTGCAAATGCTTTTAGTTGCACCAATGTTTTTATGTTACGTCCAGGTTGGATCATCTGCTGTACATATTCGTGTTTCTAATGATTTCTGTTTTTAGAAACCCAAATGATGATGTCATTGTACAACCAGGACTGCTCAAAGTGACAGCAAATATAGTGTTTGGATATGCCACGTAAGTTTCAGATTCTCCCACGCTTCACTTTCAAACTGTGCTGCCTTAATTCATCTGCTTTTCATCCACTCTCGGAGACGACAGAATATGTAATCTGGCTCAGGTGTCACTCACTTGTTGTGTTTAGATGCGTAGACGCGGAGGCATATGAAGTGAAGAGAGAGGACGTGTCAAATGGCATCTTCATAAGCTTCCTCAAACGGCGAGTTTGTGAAGATGAGAAGGTCACAGTCATGCTAGACACAGTGGCCGAAGGTATGTAGAGCACATGTGACGTATGAAATCTCTAAATTTATGCTTACAATAGACTTTCACCAAAGGGACATGCAGTAAGCAGTGAGCTACGCTGCATGGAAGGCATGGTTTCACCTGACATTTTCATGTTTGAGATGTTCCCATGTAACCAAAGTAGCTCCTGTATGTGAACATGCATGCTTGCTTGATTGTATTCAGATTATTGCACGTGTGTCTGATCACTTCTGCATCTGCTGCAGTATCTGTTGATCTGTTTAAATCTTATTCGACAGCCAAACACTGTGGTGTTTTTCTTTGTTTGAAATGTTTCACTCTTGAAGTTGCAGGGCTGTGGTGTTGGGCATGTTGGCTCATTGATTACTGACACACCTGGAATGGAACATCATTACTGCTATTAGTTCCACTCGTGCTGTTCCTGCTGTGATGTCTGCTTTGGTAAATGTCTGTAATGGTACTGGTTGCTGCTATGTCCATCTTTTTTCTGACTGCTCTGGAGACACTTCTTTAACCAGAGAAATGTTTCAAACATTATGAAAATGTTTTCACTCTGAATGTACTCCTGATGTCACTGTGTGTGAACATGTTGAGACTCTTCCTGCCTCTCAGCCATGTTACAGCAATAACAGGCGAATGAACACACCTCTATGGGTCCTAGCCAGATGTTTAACTCTGATTAATGCATGCTGTATGTTTAAATCTATTTAACAGACATGGGTCGTTGTGAGATCACACGAGGGCGGCAGGCTCTGGAGCTGCGCAGTAATCTGTCCGAACGACGTTCCCTCACCGATCAGATACAAACCTCTGACTGTTCTGCGTCCCACTCAGTCCGGAACCTGCAGTGGGCTGTTGCTCATGGTATTCTTTTCACAAACATTAGCTCAAATAGTTCAATACTGCAAGTCTTGTGTTGCATATATGTGGATTACTTCATCCAACTTTGAAATCAAAACATTTTTGCCTTAATGTGTACTTAATTCAAATGTCTTTCTTCACAGTTCTACCAACGAGCCTTTGCCTGCAGTTTGACTGTGGAGTGAAGGTTCAGCTTGGCTTTGCTGCAGAGTTCTCCAACATAATGGTCATCTACACTCGGATACTTGAGAGGCCCGCGGAAATTGTTTCCTGCTGTGCTCAGCTCACTGACTTCCCAGAGGTTTGTTAGCTGATATTATGTATGAAGATTTGAAACAATTAATCTGACCTGTGACGACTCATTGTGCTTGTGATCTGAAATCCTTTAGTGTTTCACAATTTGCTATCTTTAAGTGGTAATTAATTTATTGTAGTGGATACTTCTACACTGTATTCTATGTTCCTTTGGCAGGATGTTGATATTGATCTGAAGAAGAGTAACCAGGATACTCTGCTGGAAGCCGGTAGTTTATTATTGATTGAAGAAAATCTTCCCTCACCAGACGTCCCCAGTCTCTACACACGCATCCAAGGCCTGCAGAGACTCAGGGTCAGACACTTGTCATTGTTTTCATAATCAGCTGTCCTATTTCTATCCCAGGAGAAACCTGGTGAATGTTAATGTGCCCTCTGGAGACAAATTACTTGCATTTTAAGTATTTTAGTCAAGATTTATGTTGAAAAAGATGTAATTAGGTCTGCAATAAAGAGAGGTCATAACTCAGAGCTGAGAAACCTTATAATGTTTTTTTCCAAAGCTAAAAAGCACATTTTGCTCTTCACTGTCTTTATAGAGGGAGCTCACCTTCACCGCCTGCCTTCATTACACCTATTCCAACATGGATGAGGAAGTACAGGAACGGCAAACAGTGACAGTTGGTAAACCACTGGTCTCCAAGCTCAACCTACATGAACCACGACCGCCTCACACCTGCTCTGCCTCCACATCCTTCAGCCTGGACTCTTCCCTTGCTGAGGCCTTTGCCTCTGTTGGTTCAGCCTCAAATGCATGGTCATATTATGCACAAACTGGCAGAGAAACGTCCATCACCGACTCTCTCACTTCATCCAGAAGTCCCAATATACCAGAGGAGACTGTCAGTCCAGAGTTATTCGAGCCCCCTCGGCATCTTGTTGCCAGCAAAAGCTTGCCCCACAGTCAAGTAAATGACACAAACTACAAATTTAGTGACATGTACAATTTTCATTCATTCTAAGCATTATGAAGCCTGTGATTTGACCATCACACATTGATGAAATACACATTAACAAAAAAGTGGGGACTGTAATTTGCTGTTTCAGTAAATCTGGAGCAGGACTCAGTTCATTGTATGTGGTTCATCTTGCTATTATCTTCGTCTAAACTATGTATTAACTTTTTATAATGTTTTCGAAAGTTTTTAATATGATTCATTATAATGCATGGAAAAACTAATCAGTGCAGATAGAGTTCAACATGTGTGAACCGTGTGAAATAAACAGCCTCCTAAGATGAGCGGTACAACTGTTGTATGCCTTCAGGTTTTCATAGATTTTTGGAAACACGTCCATATTTCTTGTTTTGCTTGTTTTAACACTGAACATGCATTTACAATATGTGTTATTAATGTTTACAAATGAGCGCAACTTCTTCCCTCATCGCTGCACTACAACTGCACTGCGCATGCGCCTGACGTCAGCCGGGCTCGCCGCGGCCTCCATTTTGCACTATTGCTGCTAGCCAGCTGCATACATTCGTGGTCTAGCTTTAGTAAATAAAGTGCACAAAAGGATTGTTTCAGGCTGAAGGGATACTTTCACAGACAAAACGATGGCTAACCCATCAGCAGACGTGGAGCTCCCAGAGGGCGCGGAGGTCCGTAAATTGTCAGAGCTGAGAGTTATCGATCTGAAGGCCGAGCTGAAGAAACGAAACCTGGACACCACAGGCGTGAAGAGCGTGCTGTCGGAGCGTCTGAAAAAGGTCTTTTTAACTGCGCACTTGTTAAGCAACTAGGCTTTTAGTTGGGTTCATGCCCGAACTAGCAACATGAGCCTGCATTTTGTGCTTTGTGAGTGCACTCTACAATACCAACAGGCTAAAATGTTAATGCTGTGTTAGCTTACGAGGCCCATTGACCTGAACGGTATGCTAGCGTTAGCCTGATGGACGTCTGCGTCAAACGCCTAACGTTAGCGTTAAGCGCTGTCATTTCCGTGGCTTTTCACATAATTGACGTTAATTCTGTTTTAACTTCCGGATGTACAGTCTAGTAGAGCGTTTGTGTTTTTCTCAAATTTTCCCAAAACAGGCAATCGAGGAAGAGGGTGGGAATCCTGATGAGATTATTGTCGCTCCGGAGTCGGCCCCAAAGAAAGCTACACTAAAACGGACTGCAAAAGGTAAAGTTTGAGTGACCTTACAGACACACGGTTTGCACCAGTCGTTTCTGGAAACACTCAATAAAAATAAAATGTATTTCACAGCTGTTATAGTAGACTTTTAGGCAACTTGGTGGATATCCACTTCATGCATGTGTAACCAGAA
Source organism: Chaetodon trifasciatus (assembly GCA_037975065.1). NCBI lineage: Eukaryota > Metazoa > Chordata > Actinopteri > Chaetodontiformes > Chaetodontidae > Chaetodon > Chaetodon trifasciatus. The sequence continues at coordinate 3,885,872 of JBBMOE010000022.1, forward strand.
TATAGACAAAAGGTCTATGTTGATGTGCCAGCTGAAGTGATGAAAATCACCTCTATGACAGCCACAGAATTTCTTTTGGGTTGCATTAAGATTGTCCACCTCTTGTAAAATCCGGCAGTTTTCCACAGTTTTCTTTGATACCTGTGAGACACCCAAATGATGAGATTTTCTAACCTGATGCAAATTGTCTCCAGATACAAGGCAAGAGAATGATGAACCAGAGGACAACACTATCGAGGAGGATTCCCACGACGGCCCTGTGAGTCTGCTGAACTTCTTTTCACACATTTAAGCACTGCTGGAGCGGGATGCTTTTTGTGGAGGAAGCCCTCCGGAACGACTGCGAAGTTGTTAGTCTCTTGAATTCTAGCTAAATTTGTCCGTTCATTTATCAGGAGGAGATTCAGGATGAGCATGAGAGCATGCAAGAGATGGACATCCTCGACATGAACATTCTGGATGAGACGGAGAATGACAATGGAATGCCAGCCGAGGATTACGAGGAAGAAGCAGAGAATTTTCACTCTGATGAAGACGCATTGCTGAATGAAGAGCATGACGACAGGGCTTCAGAAGATGAAGGAAGAGACCCAGCGGTGAGAGACTACACTGTGAACTTGTTTACTAATTGTGATCTTGTGTTTCTAATAGGCAGTTTTGACTGCATTTGTGTGTATTTTAACAGATGGATGAGTCTGAGATGTCAGAGAGGGATGCATATATGACATGCTCATCGATCGATATGGTATGTTCGCTCACACATATTTTTAATTTTCATGTTTTTCACAAACAGTCACATTCACTGAGATGTCATTCTTTTCTTTTAGACTCAGGATCCAAACGCAGATGACGTGAAAGAAGAAACAGGTACTGTAGCAAATGGTCTATAAAAAGGTGGAGGCATCTTTTTACAGTGTTGAGCTTGGAATGCAAACACTTGTTTAGCTTCAACCAGGAAGAGAGACTGGAAGCCCAAAGGGAATTGCTGGCTTTGTGTTGAAATTTGATTAACCATGAATCATAATTTCAATGGTAAATATTGACTGAGCAGCAAGTTACATTCTTGCATTAGTAAACCAGCAGTGGTTAACAAGTTCATGCACACTGACAGCAATTAAATGTCAAGGTGTGAGGGAGGTGTGAGCTGTTGCTGGTGATTGCAGTGTTTTTAGGTCGCCACATGAAGATCAAGACAAAGAAGATTCATCAAGACTCATCAACTGTTACGAATTTTTAAGGACACTGACTCCGATATCAGCTGGACATGAAATTGCTGGACTTGAGCTGAAGTTCTGGTATATCACAAACGGACACTTGCAAAGTCAAAGGCTGAAAGAAGATGGGACTGCAGCGAGAAGCTGCTGCTGCACTGCTGATCTTGTGGCTCTCTTCAACGAACTCTTTGTCTGCCTTGGATCAGGTGAACAGATTGAAGTGGTTCAGCTTGAGAAATGAGCCAAAGTGTTAGTCGCACTAGTTGTTTGGTTGCCCTCCAGCCTTTGGGTTCTTTTCCAGTCTCTCGGTAGGGTCTGCTTCATCGTTTTGATACATAGTTCTAAGATCACAGGCCAGTGGTCATGACGTTCCTAATCCAGGCCTTGCCAGTTCCTCGTTAACCATTGCTGTGTTTCAGAAGTGATTAAACTCTGTGCCATTCTATTCCTGTTAAATCCGTAGAAAATGACAAAGTAGCCGGGTCTTGTTTATCAGAGCCACTTATTGAAGATCAACACCAGAGCCACGAGACGAACCCTGAAGAAGAGCAAGCCGCCACCGCCGGAGGGGAAGAAAATGTGTCCGACACGGGTGCCAAGCCCAACCAGGCCGCCTCTGGAGATGTGGACAGCGACAGGGATGTTGTGGAGACTGACACCAAAGAGGTTGGGGACGCACAGAATGTCCCAGAAGAGACACTGGACGCTGAAAACAAAAGCTCGCAGGATGTTAGTGTAAGCGAACAGGGCGCTGTGGGGGAAACTGTTGATTCAGAAATGGGGTCTAAGAAGGGTGAGGATGATGAGAAGACAGAAGAGAACGCTGCTGCGGATTCCGCCTCCACAGCGAAAGAGTCCTCCTCTGTAGAGGGCGATGATCAGAACAAGAGGTTTGTTGCTTTCTGTCTACTAGAAACCAAAATGGCTATCTCTGTTGCATTGGCTCCTTTGTGCTAGCAAAATTTGGATGCTCTTTTGGAGGTAAAAACGTTCTGTGCATTTGTCCGTTTTCATTTGTCATGCCTTACACTCACGTATCCACTTTATGACCCATTAACAAGTAATGTTATGGGATTGGCATTGGGTATAGTTCCATTTATTCACTGTTTAATCACTGCACAATGGTACATGATGGGCTGATCACTGTCGGTTATGTATTCTACCATAAAACACATGTGTACATCTGAATGAGGAGAGATCCAGGTGTCCTCATTGCTGTGTATTTATGGCTTGTTTTCTTTGTCTCTAGCTCTGAGGAAAAAGATGGCAAGACCGAGTCAAAAGATGAAAAGGGTGAGCGAAAAAAGATTTTATCCCTCTTCTGATCCTTCAAATTTTATGTATACATGCTCATTGATTTATCGTGTATTTGTGTGTAGCTGCCGGAAGTGGTGCTGCAGCAGGCAATAGCAGGAATCTGTGGGTCAGTGGCCTCTCTTCTACAACCAGAGCGACTGATCTGAAGACTCTCTTCAGCAAATATGGCAAGGTTAGTCTGAGCAAACCAGGCCTAGAATCTGCACCTCGTTTCTTTTGGATGTAGAAGTGAGGATCGTAGATAATCTCTGCCTCTCTGTCCTGCTTCCCCTTCTTTATCTGTCCATTTCCTGCAGGTTGTTGGCGCTAAAGTTGTAACCAACGCCAAGAGCCCCGGCGCCCGCTGCTATGGTTTTGTCACTATGTCTTCCTCAGAGGAGGCCACCAAGTGCATCAGCCACCTTCACAGGACTGAGCTGCATGGCAGGATGATCTCTGTGGAGCGGGTGAGTGCCAGAGGTTCTCCAGTGATCAGGGTCCCACTTGGATAGAGATCTAATGAATGAATTTTAAGGTTTTGCTAACCTGATGGACACGATTCTAATTAAACTTGACGTGCAAACCTAAATATAGACCCACGAGTCTATTCATAATCTTTATGAAAGTTCATGTGCTTCCTTAAAACAGAACAGACACCGAGACATTAAGATAAGACCGCATGAAGCATCAAGCAAAGCTTTTACAGAACATACCGGTGCTGGTAAATTTCACGCTTCAAGTCTAATGTGAAGCCTGTACTTACGAGGAGAGAAGATAATATTTTGTTAAAGATTAGAATGTCTTTTGGGCCAGAAATAACTTCTTTTTAGTTAAGTGTTCATGTGTAATTTCATTGTATGGTACGATCAATCTGGAATTTAATCTTTTGAGTCAGCTTTTCTGAATAAACAAATTCCTGTTTAATTACTGCAGGCTAAAAATGAGCCTGTGGGGAAGAAGCCAGCAGACAAGAATGATGCCAAAAAGTCTGGCGGTGACAGGAGACACTCATCCGATTCAAAGTAAGACCACTTACAAGCTGTCGCATGTTTGAGTAAATCCTCTTTCTAAGAACTCCCCTCCGGCTTCGTGTTTTGGTCCATTGTGCTTTTAAATATCCTGGGTGTATACATTTTTCGTATGACATGCTCCACTGGTAAACTATAACCACAGCAGCTGGAGCTCCTGACCTGTGTTGCTCAAGAGCGGATAAGCTATGAGCTAAATTGGAGAAAAGTAAAGCAGTTGTTGGACTGTTGTTAAAATGCTGGTGGACATGGTTTTGGTAGAGCTCACGTTGTTTTTTCCTTTAGATCTGATGGAAAGGATGAGAAGTCTGAGGGAGAAGGAAAAGATGGCAAAGGTGAGAAATGTGGGATGATTTCCGCTTTGTATGTATCAAGTAAACGCTGATAAAATGTCACTTCTCTAAACATGTTCTTGCTTTCTTGACTTTATCATTCATGTCTGTTTGATAGGGCGAAATGAGAGGACTGTAGTTATGGACAAGTCGAAAGGAGAGCCTGTCATCAGCGTCAAAACCAAAAGCAAAGAGCGAGTAAGCAAGCATTTGCCCTGTAACAACTTGTACAATTACCACTACCTGCTGTCTTTCCTATTACTGTGTAATTTTCCCTCCAAATACACTCCCCTAACTTTTCTTTAACATTTTCTTTTTCTTTCTTCAGAGCACAAAGAGTCGGGACCGCAAGTCACCTAGTAAGGAGAAGAAAGACATCCTGTCGTTTGACCAGATCAAAGAGCAGAGAGAGCGGGAGAGGCAGAGACAAAGAGAGAGGGAGATCAGAGAAGTGGAGAGACGCAGATACACGTGAGGATCACAGGGGAGGGGTCCACAAACAGCAATGTGAACGCATTGACAAGGCTGTGTATGAATACAGATCTGTCATTGATGGATGTTATTAAGCTGTGTTTACTCACTTGTCTTTAAGAACAGAGCATTTAGTGCTGAGAGATTGATCTGTGCCATGTTTTTGCAGTGACCGGGACCGTGACAACCGTCCGGACCGTGAACGCGAGCGAATCCGTCTGTTCCGGGAGAGAGAGGAGAGGAAACACTTGATCCGGAAGAGACACTGGCTGGAGGTACTGTCACATGACTTATTTCTAACAAGGGGATTCTCTGTCTCTCATTGCATTACTGTCACTGTTCTTGTATGATATTTTGTTGCAAATTTGTATCAATTTGCCATCAGTCAGCCTTACTTTAGTCAAGAGTTTCTAACCTTACTGAAACCCATGAATGGCATGATTCGCAGGCTGAGAAGCAGCGCCTCGATGCAGACCGCATGGAGCGTCAGTTCTTGGAGCGGGAAAGGCTACGTATTGAGTATGAGAGGCGGCGCGAGCAGGAACGGATCCTCAGGGAGCGTGAGGAGCTGCGGCGGCAGCAGGAGCAGTTGCGATTTGAACAGGAGCGACGCCCCGTTAAGAGGCCTTATGACATGGATGGCAGGTACAGAATGACAGATACAACGTGCCGATGCTGACCAGAACAGACAGTACGACCAGCAATAAGAGCAAGAGCTTCAGTGCTTCTATTTGTGCTGTATATATCGACTGGATACAGAGCAGCTTCGTGGATGAGCTTCATTCGTCATGTTGTTGCCTGTTCCTTCATTAGGAAAGAAGACTGGCCTGATAAACGCATGGCCATGGATGACCGTTACGGGCGGTCGGACTTTTCTCGCCAGGAACGTTATCAGGACTTTGACCACAGGGACCGGGGCCGTTACCAAGACGACATGATGATGGACAGGCGTGACAACACTCGTGGCATCGGTGCAGACAGAGATGGTCAGGTAAGAAGCCACAGCAGTTGATGTGCTGCTACAACTGCTGTTATCATATTACAGCTATTCAGAACCCTGTGTCTCACCACACTCGAGATGTATCACATGCACTTTTTAACAAGCACCTCTCCTTTAACAAGTCCTTTAAGTTAAAATATACCTTTTATGGTACAGCAAGGGTGAAACATCCATGTGTTTTACTGCACCTTGGTGTGAGAGAGTTTAACTGTCTCGTGTCTCTGCTCACAGCACTTTTCAGACAGGCAGGACAGACACGGCAGAGACGGCCGAGACTCCTGGAGCGGAGGCTATGACAAGCGCATCAACCCCAGGTGTGCACCAACCTGAGCTTAAGTTCAAGCCGTATGAAAACCTAAACAGAGTCCAGTGCTGATATTTTCACTGAAGGAGATAAAGCATGTGAAAAATGTTTTTTTTTTTTGTCCTTTCAGGGAAGGGAATCGAGACTGGGACTCCAACCGGAAGATGGACGGAGACAGAACTTGGCAAAGTAGGCATACCCGTCCTTTAATGTGTGGTTGCATTCCTACTTGATGGCAGTATGGAGCTTTTTTTAATACAGAGCTTTAACAACTGTGGTCTTGGTCTGTGTGTCTGATATTTAGCTTTTTTTTGTTCCAGATAGAGACGGTGCCATCCCGGGCCAGAGCCACATGGCACGTGGAGGAATGGCAGGGTGAGTATCGGGGTGAATGTGAGATAAAAGGTTGTTGTTACGCAGCCAGAACAGTTTTTGATGTGTGTTTGTGTGCGTTTCATCAGCAGCCGAGGAGGCTACATGAACACAGGAACGTCTCAGTCCCTCTCTGGAGCTCTCAACAGACAGAACCAGCTGATGCAGGGCAGCGGGCTGCAGGGCGGAGCCTTTGGTCGACGCTACTGACGTCTGTCTGTCTGAGGACAATAGTGGGACCGTTTCAGGACGTCATATCATGAAGGATGTGACCACCTTGGTTTTGTACATGTTTTTAGATCAGGAATTCTTTTTTGACACAATTCCAATCCATTTTTGATGTAGATCTTTATTTTTCTGTTCGCTTCCTAATTATTATTATTTTCCCGCTGAGTGTGTGTGTGTGTGTGTGTGATGGTAGTGATCCGGTGCCTCCTACCTTGTTTCTATAACACAACTGTCTGCTTGCAAGAACACGTTGGCCTGTGGTGGAGAGTCACATTAGAGCTCTGTGTTGTAAATTCACATGTTTTATAGCCACCTGGGCGGATGGACCTAACCTCACCAGTCTTCTCTCTGTATCCCAGTTTGTGTCTGAAACCTTTTCTAAGTTTTCCATTCTCATTAAATGAGCCTTCATTGCAGTTAATTTGCTCCAGAGGCTCCTATTTAACGTTGTTCTTTTTATAGGACAGGTGGTTGGTGAAGTTATGCTGCTGATGAAACGGTTTTTAAACTACGTGTCGGACACCATACTATACATGTTTTTTTTTAAATATTTCAGTCTGTGCTTTAGTTTTTTTTTATATAGTATTTGATTTGTGTGATTGTTGGATAATGCTAAAAGAAGCCCCAGAGGTGTGTATGTGTTCATGATAAAATCTAAAATTTAATGTAAATGTAATGTTTCAGCATACGTTTCATGTAAATCAGATTTGTTTGTGTTTCTTTTGCATGAATGTCATATTTTGTTTTCCTGTCCTTCTGCTGACAGGGTTGTTTAGTCGCCATGCTCAGTTCAGTGGCACTGTAAAATTCACAGGGTGAAATTGCCTCCAATAAAATATTTTTCATCTTTTTGCAGTGTTGATATGGAAACACACTCTGTCTCAATTTAAATGGCCGACTACAGATTTTTTGCATCACATTGAGGACATAAAAATGAGTATACAACCTGGCATGCCGCACTGAAGCAGCTATTCCTTGAGAGCTTCCTGTTGTAATACAGTTTACTTCGATAAATGCAGCATTAAGTTATACACTGAACATTCTGGGCTCATGCACAGTCTGGCCCTTTTGACTCAGGATTGGTGGTTAAGTGAGTCATTACACTTATCAGCTCAAACAGTTTGTACTGTGGAAACTTGTTCAGGTATTCAAAAACTCCTAATAAGCCAGTCAAAACCAGCAGCTTTGAAATGGAATCAACACATTGAGCAGGCTGCCACCGGACTGCTTCGATTCTGACACCTTTTCCTGTGACTCACACAGGGGCTGCTTGCACTCAGGCTGAAACATCCCCAAATAGCAGAGGGAGTGTTACTCAATTTGAAGTCCACTGTGGATGGATATATTTCACATTGCTTTTAGACCTCCAGTGAAGAAATGAGGTGAGAAGCGAATGGATTCATCAGCAAACCCAGTGGGTGGCCAAGGAGAGCTGACTGGAGTAAAAGTGACCCCGGTCAGAGTCAGTGTTGCGTACATCATTCTCACTGCAGAACAGCACATTGTTCAGGTTGAATTTTGACCTCTGTACTTCAACCCCATAAGTCATGAGTACACCAACTGTCAGTATTGTCTTAGATGTCATTTCCAGATATAGCTCCTTCTTCACTCAGACGTCCTTCACACTCATCTATTACCAGCCGCAAGTTCCTTTTCTACTAATGAAGTTCCTCTCTTTTGACAGATACTTTCCTCCTCGAACACAATGCAGCTCATATGTCATAAAGTGCAAATGAATGATGACTCACCGTATGTATATTACTGTGGAAGTACTCAGTATCACGCTTGGATGGTAGTTTGAGCTTCATATTAAATGTAAGTTTTACTAAACTGAACTTTCAACAGGTATAAACCTGAAAAATGAGTCCAAATCCCCTTAAAACTCTGTAGCTGGATGTTTTTGCTGTGGTTGCAAAGTCAAACTTTGAGGTTTGCTTGGTATTAATGACATGAAAACTTATTTACTTGCGTTTCAACTTGATTTCTGTGCTAAGATGTACAATGCTATTTTTATATATATATATAATTATTACATTAAACAATAACAATTTTGAGTTAAAAGTTCCCATTAAATTTCAAATGTACTCACCTTGTTGCTGTGTTGTGTTCCTGGCTGCACTTGTCCCTGTTTTCACAATATGTTGGAAAACTACAAATACATTATTTTTTGTAAATATCTGATTATTCTTATATTGATGTCAGCATCATGTTTCAAACAAGTTGGGACAGGAGCAACAAAAGACTGAGAAAGTTGCTCCAATGCTCCAAAAACACCTGTTTGGAATATTCCACAGGTAATCAGGTTCATTGGTAACAGGTGATAATGATTGGGATAATGATTGGGTATGAAAGGGGCATCCTGGAAAGGCTCAGTGGATCACAAGCAAGGACGGGGCGAGGTTCACCACTTTGTGAACACATGATTGTATGAAGGATATTACTACATGAGCTCAGGAACACTTTGTAAGCACAGTTCGTTTGCAGATGAGGAAGCTTTTAGCCAATAAAAAGTTATCACAGATTTTATGCCAATACAGGTGACCCCTATGATCATATCAAATCTGCAGGTCTTGCAACGTTGCCAGCATCATGGGCACCACCCCCACCCATCTGTCTACCATATCTTTCATGTGCAAACACAGAAACCACACAAGGCAATTAATTATATTATAAAGAATTAATTAATCTTGGTCTCAGTATGTGAAAACCTTGAGTCCATCTCTATTCCAGTTCCTCTGTTGTTTTATTGTCGTCCACTAGATGGTGCCATATAGCCATAAATAGAAGCTATAACTCCTCATTTGTCTATTGCTATTTTGGAAGAAGAGGTTGTTGTAGATCAATGGACAGTTAGTGCAACTATAGAAACAGCTGATATACAACATTTACATTGCAAACAACCATGTGTGAGGGTTAAAGTCACTACATCCATGTACTACATGTGACAAAAACTCCATGTGGACGTGGCTGACCGCAGTGCTACAGAACAGAAGTGAAAAACTGAGGACAGAAGATGGGGGGCCTTACAGACATGACTTGTGGGTGAGAGGGTGCTGGGGATGAGATGAGGAGTGCTCCACCACCAGAAATCCACCACAAATAGTCCACCAGATGTAGAGCGAACAGCTTAAATCAACAGGACTGCAGCTGCAGGGGAGAGGAGAACTCAGAGTCTGAGCTAGAGAAGGTCTCAGATACTTCACCTGGACACACACTCACACTTAAAGGCAGAGAGACTACATACACTGAGGTGAATGGGGACAAAATGCGCGCGCACACACACACACACACACACACACACACACACACACACACACACACACACACACACACACACACACCACTGATCCTCAGGTCACCCCCGTGCTGTGCAACTTCATTTACCCAGATTCCTGACCTTTGTATGTTCACTGTGTTTATTTTCTCTGATGTCTGTCCCGATGGGTTGTATAACTGAAGGGTCCTCCATGTTTCTGTGTTGCGTCTCTCCTCTTTCTTTCTTTCTCTCTATATTTACATTTGAGTTTATTACCTTTTTAGTGGCTGTCATTTATGAGATGGAGTTGATATGGGTCTGGGTGTAGGTTTTACAAACTGTAATACATTTTGCTGTATCCTGCATTTTCTTATTTCACAAACAAGGTTTCTCTTTCCCTTAGTGATGGTATGTGGAGGTTTAACAGGTAATGTGATGACCACAGCAGGTGCCACATCCCTACCCCATCCTGCAAGTCTGAAACAGACAATTCACATCATGTCACGCAGCAGGTTTTCAGTAAGACCGTCATCGCTTTGTTGATTTGTGTCTCAGAATCAGTGGCAGCGCATGTGAACATGAGACGTTACAGAGAGCGAGCTGCAGGCAGGGTCCTAATGTTTGTGTTACATGTTTGCATTTCATGGTACGCTCATGTGCATAAGCTCTTCTGTATGTTAGTCTGCAAGGCACCAGACTTAAGACCACCAGAGGTGGATCCATCAGGAGCCTTTTTGAACAGCTGAAGGAAAACAAAGCTGAGACAACATTCTTAGTATGTTTCCACAGAACTGAAGCTCAGAGCAACAGCTTGACCACCACACACTTCTATCAAAACTCCAATTCATCTATGGAGATGGTGAAACTGTTAAATATGAAATTTCATGGGTTTTGAGTAATTTTTGCAATACTTTAAAGAACTTTCTGTTCAGGATTTTTAAGGGATTTGGTTAAAACCACAGACGGATATTTGATAACAAGCAACAACAGGACAACATTAGGGCAAATCCTTCATCTGGTGGAGGTCTGGTGCCAGAACGCTGATCCTGAGCTTCTCACAATCATTCATGCAGGACACCCGGAGCAGCATGACAGGAATGATGCAAACTCTCTTTTCTGCCTGCCAAAGACATCGTGCTCAGACGGCAGGCAGACTGATGAAAAGAGAGCGAAGGCCAAAGCTGAGCCAAGCTGGGTCAGCACAGTGCAAGACCTCATCAAGGAGGGAGACAAGAGGGCAGTCAGACACAAGGCTTGAAGATGCTAAACTTTGTGAGCACAGGCTGTCACCAAATGTTCATGCCTGAGTGGTTACTGACCTAAAAATAACCTTTGATGGTATTCTCAGCCTTTAATCTGAGTTATTTTTTATGTCTGGTTGCACAAGACAGAAAACTCATCACTTAATTAAAGACTTCATAAACCAATTAACTAGTCCTCTTTAACATCACACTTACAGTACATTACTCACTACCCAGTATTTGATCTAAAATGATAAATCTATGTGTTTATTTTACAGTTTCAGTTTCTCAGATAAGATTAGGTAGCTGCCAGGTCAGACGCTGGCATCCTCTGGAGCAGCCGACACCAAATCGTTATGAAATGTCTTCTTTCTCCTGACTTGGGACATCACTTGAGAGTTGAGAAAGTCCAGTCTGACCAGACTGGTGCCGACTGCTGTGTGCACAGCGACTTGAGTCTCCCTTGTAGCTGACTTAACACTTGCTTGACCGGCTGCCTTTGTGGAGTGAACATAGGACCCATTCAGACTTCTGGTCTGCTGCATTCCTCTCATGTCATTCAGATAAAACCAGCAACACACGTGTTTAAAAGCACTTATGTAATGTAGAGGCCGGAAACTCTGATGGAAAACTGGAGAAAACTGAGCAGACAGAGCTACTGGTGTGTGATTGTGTCTGTTACATGTGTGCACTCAGCCTGCACACATCCACATAGCGTGCATGCTTGCTTTCTGTGTGCATATCACTGTCAGGACTCTTTCTCGGGACCTGCGTGCATCTGCGACAAATGTGTGGACACTGCATGTAACGATGACAGTTGATCCTCTGTGTGACCTGATTTCCAGTGGACATGCAGTAACAGATGCGTGCATGTACTGTGCATACATTTCATGCACATACACACACACACACACACACACACACACACACACACACACACACACACACACACACACACACACACACACACACACACACACACTCTACGGGTGTATTGACATACATTATCTAACTGGAAAAATGTCCTCATGTAACAGCGCAGTTTTGAGGCTCGGCATACTCAAATGCACTAGGGTTTCATTTATATTTTTATGTATGTCAGACATTATATAAGGAGAAGACTGACAGTTCTGACTTCCAACCAATCTCACGAGGTCACCCTACCATACATCCACTGTAGTTTCCTCACCGAAAGCAATAGAAAAAAATTGCTTTATTTTTAGACGTAATCTCAGTTGATTATCTTTAAAGAGTACTCCATCGAGTTAGCGCTGCCCTCCGATTACATTGTCAGACTCTTGATAGACAGTTGCAAAAAAGAAAAAAATGTTGCAGCAGAGCCAGAGGCATCCTCTCCATTTATTCCAAGCTTTCTTCTTCCTTGACAAAACCTGGCGCCTGCATCACCCGCATGCCTCGTCAAACTAGCAGACAAAAATGTCCTCATGCTATGTTGTGGTTTGGCATCTGTGCAGGCAGTTAGGTTTCATATAAATCTAAATGTATTTTTATATACATGTCAAATATGATATAACAGATCACGATCAACATCTCTCAGACAGAGTGGCTCACAGCGAGACCACAGAGGAGATTATATCAGCTTTTTTCACTTAATAAAATAAAAATAATGTTTATTTGGATGTTTTGGTAGATGTGGCATCCATCAGATAATCTGCAAACATAGTCTGCGCATGATTCTACACTTTGACACATCTTGATCTCCTCAGTGGAGCATTGTAGGTTATTTTCCTCATGCGAAACTCAGTGCTCGGTGTCTTGCTGGTTCACTCGCTGGAAAGTGGGGACTAAAAGGTTCATAAAAGCGGTGCACAGAGTTTTAGAGTGAACCGTGGATGCAAACAAGAGACACACTCAGTGTATGTTAGATATAAACACCCAAGCGTCCTGTGCACGTTCACACAAACACACACACACACACACAATTCATGCATCAATTAGTTTCCTCGTTAAACTGCCGCCACGAGGGTCGAACACAACCTCTTCACGTCACCCTTGAATAGAGGAATAAAATACTGCCTTCCTCACACACACTCGCCTCCTCCTCGAGTCTTTCTGCAGCTTTTTTATGACCTTACTGTGTCTTTAGCAGGAGACTCGTAAAAGACTGAACTCCCACTGAGGAGCCAATTCTTTTCCCTCATCTAATGGATTTCTGAATGGGAAATTAAAGCTAAAATCACTCTGGTGTTGGCTAATTAGAGCTTTCTTTTAGCATTCGTACCACTAATTGACATGTGATCTAAACCTTACGATCGGTGAAACCATGATTCACGAGTTGTTGTTTTTTTTTCTTTGACATTATTTACTTCCAACTGGCTTCAAGGTCTCCACAGAAATTCCTGAAGGTGCTTTCATCTCCTGATGTGTCTTTGCAGTGATGGCAATGAGAGCCAGTGGAAACATTCAGATAAAAAGGAGAACACAGTGTGATGAGTGTCGTTGAAGTCATGAAAAACATTAAGATGATGGCCTTGCACGGGTAGCAATGTGCGAGGAATACAGTCCAAGGGACAGAGGAGAAGAAGAGGGCAGTTAGTGTGGAAGCCACATACTGTACACACATGGTGCAACCTCTCTGAAACACAGTGGGGGGCAGCAAATTTGCTTGGCAATAATATTTATGCTGCTTCGTCCTGTGAAACCGATCCCTGTTTTCCCAGAATCAGCCTTCTCCACTAGTCAACAGAGTGGACATTTATGTTGAGGATTTCACCATTTGGAGGTCGAGCGTGTTTGCATGACTGCTTCAACACATGTTTAAGAGGTTCATGTCTCACTTTCAGAGATCTGGCGTGAGCATGACTGACTGTATGTTGTGATTATTTGGGATTTAAGTCACACCTGTGATTGCACCTGTTGACGACTCCACTTGCAAACACACGCAAAAGCTAGAAGGCATGAAAGGAGACGTGTGAGGAAACAGATGGAGTGTATTTATGACTAATTTAAATATTTGCTATCAGCAGATACACTAAGTCATCTGCTTGGCTCACCATTGCTCTGCAGGCTACAGACGACATCACCTCTCAGCAGTGGAGGAATGTGAAGCCAATGTGCAGCCTTTTAGGTTTGCACAAGAAAAAGCAACAACAGGAAAGTGAACGCATTCCTCCTCAGCAGGAAATCGACGTTCTCTCTGCAGTGATCTTTTAATTTCCTCAGCAGGTCTCAGGGTCAAAGCCAAACTAATTGGAGATCAAGTGGACTGAATGACATTAAGTCATCAGATCTGTACACAGAGCAAAACACCACAAGCAGTTTGTCATTTATCCTTTCTCTGCATCTTTATCTCTTGAACAAACAAACCTCCTGACTAACTCCTCTTCCTCTAAACAGTTTCGCTGACAGTGCCGGGGTGTGTCTCATACAGGATATGACATTGTTGTTTATCCCTGCAGGTCTCCCCTGGGGTCAAGTACAGTAATGGCAGTGAATGCAGAGATCAAGGCTGAGCTCATGGACTCGGGAATAGGCGTTGCTCTTCTCTCTAATCACTGGGTTGGGCCTCTCAGTCTGGCCATAAGCATCACCTTGCCAGCAATCGCTGGCACATGCATACATACAAACACACCTCAACATACATAGGCATGTGTATGTTTGAACATGAAAGATAAAAGACACAGCAGACTATATTTAGAGAAGGCAAATACAGAGCAGCAGCTGATTACTGAGGACGGTTCAATCATGCAGAAAGTGCTGGTCTTTCATGAAGGAAAGTGAGTTTTCCACAATTCAACCATTAACCCTAATGTTCTGCTTGGAGTCCAAGAGACCCTCTTTAACAGCTCAAAAAACATACTTGATGTTGTTTTATCACCTCACAGATTTCACGACTTTCCCTAATTTTATGAGAAGTGCTTGTAAACAGGAGGAAGGGGTGTCAGGCACTCCAGCTGTAAAACACAGTTAAAAACAATGGATTTCTATATCTGTGATCAGTGTGAACTACACTTTTACACATCAGATGTAACTGAGCCGGCAAGCAAGATGAGTGCACATTTTCTCATGTATTGTTCATATAATGTCTAAAACACAAAAAATAAACAAAAAATAAAGATTTTATTCTTTGGTGTAATCAAATCAAATCAAATGTAGAGGCAAAGGGATGGCAAAGGGAACCAAAAAATACCCTTAAATTGTACTTTTTGAAGAAAGTAGTACACTTTGTGCTATTTTTTGTCATGTTCAAGTATACTTACATGTACTCACGTAGTCCTTCAGTACCACTTGAGTAATACTTGAGTATACTTGAAGTGTAAATAGTTGTTAAATTGTCACAACATTCACAGAGTATTCAAAACACACAGTGCAACTGTATTATATCACCATTGTGTTGGACATAAACTTAAATATACTTAAAATGAAGTGAAATTAAAGTACACTTTAGCTAAGCAGGCTAACAGTGTATTACAAAGGACTTGGAAATAAGTCTACTTTAGTACACTTTATTATTATTGTACTTTTAAAAGTACACTTAAGTAAATTTTACAATACACTTACAATAAAGTACACTTTTTGGGTCTGTTGAATACCACTTTAAGTACTGCAGAATTAGTCAGTTGTTTTTAATACATTTAAGTAGAACTTAATGATACACTAAAGGGTTTTTCTTTGGAACTTGAAGACATGAAGCACAAAAGTTACATTTCTCCACTGTTGGAGCTGCAGCACCTGTGTGTGTACCGATCTCTTCAGAGGGGAAACCTTTCTCAAACACTAAGAAGTAACCTCAGTGGCTCATGTCTTTCAAGACAAAACTGGAAACAACACGGCCTTGCCCCTGAGTCACGCTCTGCATGTGATATCTTAATCCAAATCTCATTTAGTTTAGTTTCTTGGGTATTTGAAGAATTAAATTTGTGTAGATTAAGCAAACCAGCGGGGGGCATCTCACGCGGCACCGATCCTCTGAAAGACCAATGTGTATCACGTTTGAGAAACATTATCCTTCACCATTAAACATTATGTGGTATTATGGTGCTGACACGAGAGAACATACTGTACAATAATATCATGACGACAAAATATCTAGGCTATAGGTCAGCCTGTTTTTATTGCCCTCAGTTTGGAGAGACAACAGACGTGTAAAATGTTCTCATGCAGGTGTTTTGGCATAGAAATCATCATTAAACTCAGACACATGACTCTCATGCCTGTTCTCATCCTACATGTGTCTTTCATTTTGGAGCTTTCCAAGCTTCTTCTGTGCCCCTAAGAGCCGCAAAAGGGCTTTAAATGCCACCATAAAGTATGCACCGAATGTCTTAACATCCTGTTTTCATTTTATATGACAGGAATGTACTTTTCTGTATGTCTTTGTATTTTTTTTTAACATTTCAAGCTTCCTTTTTGCATGCAATCAGGGGGAACAGAACAATACATTGTGGTATAATTTGTATTCCAGTTGTGCTTTGTCATTTTTTTTTTAGTTGCAGACTCAAGAGAGGTCCACCAATGGGAGAAGGTTTTTTTTTTAACACACCCACACTGACAGAGATCCGGCCTGAGATGGTCACATCTGACCTGACTGCGAGAGGCATCAGCGGGGCTTTCCATCCGACACGTCTCAGCACAATTAACTCACTTATTATGTAATTTGAATCTGATATAATAAACATCAATGACATGTGAGCAATTATGTTAATTTACATATAAATGAGACATGTAAAAATATAAAAATGAGAAACTGAGTTCATTCTGACCATGTGAGCGGAGAGACATCTGGAGCTGGAGGAATATTCAGGCTTGAAAAAAGGTTTATTATTCATTAGCTATAACCTTCATTAGCTAAAACACAGTCATTCTGTTTTGACTGAGTTTTAATCGTTTTATTGTTTGTGTTTCATACAGTATATGTACCCAGAACTCTCTGGAGAGCAGCCCTGATACGGTGTGGATTATTCGGTTAAATAAAGTAAACTGACATTGAATTGAAAGCAACAGAAAAATAAATCCACTGGATGCAATGTTACACATTATCAGAGGAGGAATGGATCTCAGTATGAAGTATTGTACTCAAGTACTTGTACTTTATTTCAACTTAGAGCCACTTTTGTCTTCTTCTTACAGTTCAGAGTGAAATATTTGATGTTTTATTGCATTTATTTGTCAGCTAGAGTTCATGGTTACTTTAAAAATGAAGACTTTGCGTAGAAAAAATACAATAAGCTTATGAAACATGTTGCTTTGTTACAGATTAAAGTACAGAACAGACTATGAAATAAAATCTGCAACAGTAAAATCTTACCCACTATTCATACCAGCATACTTTCACTTGGGTAACATTTGTAATGCAGTACTTTTGGAAGTCTGAGGCAGCTTTCCTGTAATTTCTCAACAATCTAACAACCTTATTGATTATTGATTGATACCGTTTTGGGCTTCACGCAGAGTCCAGAGCGCAGCAGAGGGTCAGCTCGTTCCGTGAGGAAGCTTGTGAATGACTGACGCGGACCTGGGGGCCAGGCGTAAGCCCCGCCCCTCTAACCTTCAGCCAATCAGGTCTGAATATGCTAATGAGCCACCCATAAAGATGACTTGGAGCGGCATCTGTGACAGACCATTATGAAACTTTACTCCTAAACCGCAACTCCGTACCACTTTCTGACTTAAAATACGCGATTGGATATTTATACATTTGATCGACCGACATCCAGAGAACCTTTTATTCAGGACACTTTAAGGGAAAAAAAAAACCCAAAACTGCTCAATAATATGGGAAAAGAAAATATCAGTTTTTTGACATTTTGGATATTTTTTGGAAAAATCTTTGCAACTTTTTCTTTTGGCACTGAACCCCCCACCAGCACTGTGTTTGGTAAGACCGAGTGTGTTCGTCTTGTGATAGCTCGTCGGTCAGTATATTATTTCCATAAATGACCCGCAGCTCTGCTGAAGCACACTTGTGTGGGAAGCAGGTTAATTAATGAGTGCAGATCCGTGTTGACCGGGAGTAACCCCCGTGAAACGCTTTCCACAGGTCAGGTCTGCAGGTCTGCATCCCATTTCGTACCATTCATGTCCATGTGTGCATGGAGAAAAGCTGCAGCTACAGGCCTTTTGTCCGAAGAGAGGAAAACTTTGAGAGTGAAAAACTAAATTCGAATCAGATCAAAATCCTTTTTGAGGTTTAGATTGAAATATGCTAGTATTTATTGTGTAATTAAAAAGACATAATCTCCTTATTAATGACATATGTCCACTTAAAACCATGCCTTATTTGACTAAAAAACTCCACTGCTATTTATCTCACAGAACTGGACTTACTGAAAGAATTAGCTAAAGGGTCATTTTTAATCTGGATTTAATTAATGTAACTGAATTGAAACTCGTTTGGAAATCCAGACTCTTAACAATATTTTGAGGTTTAATTCAACTTATGCTGGCAGAAATGCAGTGGAGACAAAAGAGGGCGACACTGCCATGCTTTATACCCCTGCTGGCTGAGTCAGACGAATGAGATCAGTGGTCTATTCATGTAATAGAGAAGCACAGCAAGGTTTAAAATTCTGAGTGAAAAGAGTTGCTCTTTCTTAATTTTAATGTGTTTACTTTGTCTTCTGCAAGAAAACATTTGATAGAACAATGTTTCAAATAGCTGGCTGGATGCACAGAGCTGGAAGGTGTGATAATAATGTTATAAATGTGCTTTTTTTCTGCTCAGAATCCCTGACTGCACAGGCACGCCTCTCCATTTCTGTCATTATAATCTAATAATATGCTGCATGCTGTTTGTTTGTGTGTGTTTCTGTGTTGTACAGTAAACACCACCGTCACTGCCACTCCCCTGCCGACCACAGCTGAATGGATCACAGACTACACTGACATTGTGTCCAAGTTCTCCCTGCGCACAGCGGACATCCCAGATGATGACATGTGCTACATCGTGCCGGGCAGGATAGAGACCCTCAACGAGTGTCAATTCAACACTGAAACACAGACCTTCATTGTGATCCATGGCTGGACGGTACGTCAGACTGAATGTATATCATATAAAGTTGTCATGAGCATGATTTACTCTAGAAAATCATTTTCAGATCATAGCAGCCTCTGTCTTATGGGTGCCTCATTTGTTAGATAAGTTTTTGCTCTGAGGTGCTGATGTAGTGAAGTTATACCAGTTATTGAATGTTATATTGCATGAACATAAAATAGGCAAAGTTGGAGTCTTACCAATGCAACAAACTCTTAACAAACTGAACATAAATGTGAAGCCATGACCTATCCATTTGTCACATCACATTATTGTATACACATTTCAGAGCAGACAGGCTGAGAGCAGTGAGTTAGCTCACAAACAGTCCATGCATCCCCTCTGTTAATGTGATTTAGAGCCAGTCAGGCAACAAAATCTGAACCTGATGACGCCTTGGCTTCCCTCCAGGCCACAAAATAAGGGTCATGGCTGGAATAAATCATGCCATCCTACAGCTGACCACAGAAATGTGTGGAAAAAAAGGAAAACAAGCGTGTGTGTGTGTGTGTATGTGTGTGTGTGTGTGTGTGTGTGTCACTGTAGGTAACAGGGATGTTCGAGAGCTGGGTGCCCAAGCTGGTGTCTGCCCTCTACGAGCGCGAGCCCACTGGCAACGTGATCGTGGTGGACTGGCTGAGCCGCGCCAGCCAGCACTACCCGACATCTGCAGCCTACACCAAACTGGTTGGCCGCGACGTCGCCAAGTTTGTGACCTGGATGCAAGTGAGTGTTTTCATTGAACAATATCCAAGCTGGTTGACAGCTGGCTAGCAGCTGGATCAGACCTTCCACGTCCCCTTTTTTAACAAGTGGATTTGACCAGTGTCCAGCCAGTGAAGAAGTCAGAGCCGCTGGTGAATCTGTGGCATATTTGTAGCTAATGATGTAATATTTTTGTACCCAGCATTGCTGCTGCGGTTATGTTGTCCTACTGGTTATGATTTTAAATGCCCTATAAAGGCATTTTATGGCCGTGTTTGTGGTTGACGACAACCTCGCATTACAAGGCTCAATATTCAGTGCCTTTGTCTGATGGACTTCATGGCAAAAATGGATGCTGGCGTGCATAACACTTTCATTTATTTGTCCTATGTTTACACGATTTGCAAGTTTTAAGCTTGCAAAGTTTTGGCAAAGCATAAAATTACACAAATTAATCCTCGTCTTGGATTAGGTCCTAGGCCCCTTTAAGACAAGAACAGAGCGCAGCAGTGCTTTGCCAGGTGCAGCCTGCTATTAGTTTTAATCCCTCTAGCAAGTCTGCATGATTCACTTGAAACTGTTTTAAGGCATGTCAACATGTTCCTCTGCTGTATCTCATCCATCTCCTCCCTTTCAGAATGTGCTACAGTTGCCTTGGGAGAGGATTCATCTGCTGGGTTACAGTCTGGGAGCACATGTGGCTGGAATCGCTGGAGACCTCACTGACCGTAAAATCAGCAGGATCACAGGTGAGAACATGAACTTAACCAAAAGGGCCATCATCTGCTTATGACAGCGTGAGCATAGATATGTTTGGAAAATGGGCCACTCTTATCCTCAGTTCTAATTGGTTGATCTTTTTGTGTAATAATACATGATTTAAGCATGAATTTATGAACCAAACATATATGATTGTGTGCAGATTCTTTAATTATGATTATTATGTTGTGACAGAAGATTCATATGTCCTCTTTACAAATGTGGAATGCTTTTAGCTGTAAGCATTTTAGCTTATTTGGCATTTTTGATGCCTAAATTTAGTGTTTGAGCCAATGAATTCCTGCATGCAAACACACTATGCAGTAATGCAATACATGGGCACTATTCTTCTGAGCCCTGCTCCTAAAAACAACACAGCTCACCAATGAAATATGATCCGATTGCCATTACATTCCAGGCTTGTATTGTATATGTGCATGCAACCAGTGGGTGCCAGTTAGAGGGTCCAGTCCTGCTATTTGTCACTATGAAGTTTATCTAGCTTTGAAATCTCACTGACTTGCTCAGCGTAATGGTATGTGATCCGAGGCTGTGGTTCTGCAGAGTTGCACTTGGAGGAAATGAGGCCATACATTTAAAAGTTTTAACGTGAGTTTGTGGGTGAACAAGATAATTCAAGAGACAATTGTTTGTATTTTTATGTGTGTCTTTATCTACACAAACTTTCTTTATGGAGAACTGTACACAACCAATTCTTCCATAAGTGAAATCTGAAACGCCTCACTCTCCTTTTTCTAGGTCTGGATCCTGCTGGTCCCACCTTCGAGCATGCAGACAACCAGAACACCCTGTCCCGAGACGATGCCCAGTTTGTGGACGTCCTGCACACCAACACCAGGGGCTCCCCGGACCGCAGCATCGGCATTCAGAGACCTGTTGGCCACATCGACATTTACCCGAATGGAGGCACTTTCCAGCCAGGCTGCGACATCCAGAATACACTGCTGGGGATCGCATTAGAAGGCATCAAGGGCCTCCAGAGTATGTACTTCACTGCACTTCTGCTTGAGATGGTTCCTTGTGTTAGGTTTTCTTTACGTACTGTAAATGTTGTAGTAGTTTGTAAATACTCACTCACATTGGCAGTAAAGCAATACAGCCACTGTAGAGTCTGCATTTCAACTAAATGACCTAGATACATACCTGCATCTTGGCATGCATACGCCCTTATTATTAGACTCCAGTGGTCAAAAAGGGGCTCCAGTTGTTCGGACCTGGTGGTACCAATCTTCCCCACCTCATCTGTGTGACGCACTGCACCATAAATACACAACTCTGCCCACATTAAAGTGAAACATTTGCAACAACTGTGCTGTAAATCGTCAAAGACGGGCTTGAGTAAGTTTACATGGTGTCAACAGACACTTTGACTCCATAAAAGCTTTCCGGGCTACAATTAAAATATGTTTGCCTCCAGTCATAACAGCCACAGCCACGGATTGAGTTTACCACAGTCATGTTCTGTTTTTGTGTGGAGATGTTTTGATGGCGAGAAATGCCCCTGGGTCAGTGTTTTAGTCAACTCTGACATGTCAAGAGCCATAAAAGCCACACATGAGGAAGACATTTTCTCTGTTGCATGACGCCTTCTGAGAACAGACGGTTTTTCACAGCTTCTGTACTCTCTGTGCTGCAGATATGGACCAGCTTGTGAAATGTTCCCACGAGCGCTCCATCCACCTGTTCATTGACTCTCTGCTGAACACCGAGCAGCAGAGCTTGGCCTACCGCTGCAAGTCCAAAGAGGTCTTTAACAAGGGGATGTGCCTCAGCTGCAGAAAGAACCGCTGCAACAAGCTCGGCTACAACATCAACAAGGTCCGCATGACCCGCAGCGCCAAGATGTACCTCAAGACCCGTGAAATGATGCCTTACAAAGGTAAACATCAGGAAAAAGGAGCCATTTGTGGGTTTAGAGAAGAAGTGCATTGAACTACTGCTGAAAAATCCCACTGGCTTTATGTACTTAACCGAGGATTAGCGAGAGTTGAGTTAATTCATGCACATTCCTTAATTGGAGTAATCCTCAGTGTGTGAGCTACTGTTGTCTAACGTACTTAGTGTGGCTGCTTGGAGCTGAATATTAATACAGTTGGTGCTGGTACAAAAAGACTACACACACTGTTAAGGGAAACTCTAACTCTTAACAGACATGTACAACAAGTAGCAGGTATTCAAGAGGTCACATGAAGAAGAGGTCATGGGTATTTTAGTTGCCTGGGATGTGCTATGGTAATGCAATACCGCTGTGTGTGACACATTAGCAATGGAAGTTTAAGAATTGCAGTTTGGCACAAGTCAGCAGAATTTTTGTTGGACGCTTTGTGAAGGATGTTCAAAAGTGTGTTGAAGTATCAGCAC
This sequence comes from Chaetodon trifasciatus, assembly GCA_037975065.1. Lineage (NCBI taxonomy): Eukaryota > Metazoa > Chordata > Actinopteri > Chaetodontiformes > Chaetodontidae > Chaetodon > Chaetodon trifasciatus. The sequence continues at coordinate 3,908,453 of JBBMOE010000022.1, forward strand.
GTTTAATGAATAGTTATATGCTGTGGTAATGAATGTACACGAGGGTGTGTCAATGAAATCAAGCAGGATTTAGCACAAATCTCTCAGTGTTTAAATGCAGCACTGTGAAAGTCACATGAAGACAGAGAGAGATCAAGGTTACATAAGGGCTTTTCTGGTGTGGAACTTTAAGCAGTGGTATGAGCGACATGGGAGCCCTCAGTCAACTCTCTTTTTCTTCTATTCCAGTTTTCCACTATCAAGTGAAGGTGCATTTCTTCAGCAAGGATAGACTGAACTTCACTGAGCAGCCCATGAAGATCTCTCTGCATGGAACCCACGGAGAGAAGGAGGACATTCCCTTCGTCCTGTACGCACATTAAACAGTACAATTTTTTAACATCCATCATGTGAAATCCAAAAATACACAGATATGCACATAGAAATCATGTGAGAAAGTAAACAGATGGTCAGCAATAGGGTTTCCAACTACCCTCAACTCTAAATAAGGGCACTTGCTGCATACGTCACATGTGCATCCACACACATACCACGGATGCCTTTACTGGCTCCATGTACAAGACAGTCCAGCTGACCTTTGAACGTTTGCTCTTCCTTTCACTCTGCAGGCCTGTCCTGAATAGTAACACTACTTTGTCCTTCCTCATCACCACCGATGTGGACATTGGTGACCTGATGATCGTGAAGCTGCGCTGGGAGAAGGACACGATTATCAGCTGGTCAGACTGGTGGGGCAGCAGCAAGTTTTACATCCGCAAACTACGCATCAAGTCTGGGGAGACCCAGTCCAGGTAAGCTCTTCATCACCACCACAAAGATATGATTGTTAAGACATTTGTGTACGTCAGACAGTTGATTTTTAATTTTTTCCTTGTGTGATTTCAGGGTGATCTTCAGTGCAAGGGACGGAGAGTTCGTCAACCTCGTCAGGGGAGGAGAAAATGGAGTCTTTGTCAAGTTAAAAGAAGACAACATGAACCGTAAAGAGAAATTGTAAGTTGAGGAGAAGTTTCCTGCATATGGAGCACACATTGTACACTTTTTGTGGTTATTTACTGTCAGTTACTCATTGATGTATTTCAGAATCATCTCCAAAATGACTCATTTACATTTGAATATGTCATTTAAAATAAGTTTTTGGACAAAAACAAAGTGCATTATCAGAAGCACGAGCTCTCCTGTTCAGTGTCGTCTCTTCTTCTTTCCAGGATGCACAAGCTGAAAATGCAGGGCAGTCTTTTTGGGCAGAATGACGCTTGAAGTTGCACTTGAATGCAAACCCCCACTGATCGTGCACATCATCCATCCACCCACACATAACCAAAGATAGACAGCACACAGTGCAACACTGGGAAAGCCTTTGCAAGTAACTGGACACATACTGAAAGCTGCGTTTTTCTCATTTTCTTCCTCTTGTGCCTCATGACTTCAACTCCCAGTGCAACCAGCACAGCTTCACCCACAGTGCTGGAAATCAGTCGACTCATGAGCTCTCTCTTGTCTCTCCGCAAATTCTGCTGCTGAAAAATGTTCTAGGTTTCTTTGTGATGATGTGCTCACGTTTGTCAAATGTAAACTTTCAGTAGCTTTTGCTGCATATCTTTGTAATCATTTGTTTATGCTTTTGTAGCCTGTATGTACTGTTTATACTGATTTTAATGTACTTTGAACTGGTGTGTTTGCCTTTGTGAACTTGGATCATTATAAAAGTATAAATGGTTCAGAGTGATAGGCATAATTTGGGCACATGTTTTTGTTTTTTGTTTTTCTATATGTGCAAAATGATCATTTGGCCCTAATGTTTGTCTTTACCTAACTACTAATTACCAACAATCAACAGGGACCAAAGAAGTATTTACTATCTACTGAACAGAGAATCACAGCGCTCTTTGTAAATACCTTTTTTAATTGATATTATATATTTTTTTGAATATGAGTCGTGTTAATATCTGATCTCTTGAAACCTTTCTTGTTCTTTGATTGCGTTTTGGTTATTGTGTCACTGGTCACTTTAAAAGGCCCCCTGCAGTCATTTAGATGTTAAGGTCACTGAGATTACGGTCCAACAGGGATATGCATTTTTTTAGACTTGGTCATTTTTTCATGAAATTGAACTGAGGTCACTTTTTTAAATTTCCAGTAACGGCTAAGAGCTCCTCAATTAAGTGTCAACAGTGTCTCACCTGCAACAGTTTACCTCACTGACAAAGCTCAGTCTGCAACATGCCCTTATTTTGAAAGGTCAAACATTGCAAAATTGCTGAAAATAAACATGCAAGCCGTGGTAATTTGTGATGGACTGGCCTACACGATAGCCATAATACATCTCAAGAATACTTCATATTGTATTTATTGAATGTACATTTATATATTTGTATATTAAGCTGTAATATATTTTGGCAGGCCTCCATTGTTTGTATTTTTCTAAATGAAGCATTTTGTGATTTTATGCATGAGGCTTTGGAAAGATCGATCAAATTGGTCACCATGCCAGTGCAGTTACTTTTCTAAACTGAAATACAGTGCACTGTAAAAATAAAGAGCCCAGGATGGTTTAATAAAGAGATAAATCACATATTTCAATATTCCTGACTGCTCACGTTGCTTTTAGATAATAATTAAACAGCTAAATCATCAAAAGATTGCAGACCTGAATCCCACATAAAGTTGTCACTTACCGTTTCATGGCCAAGAAACGCTGCCTGAACTTGTATAAATGTGGCCAAGAGCTTCCACATTTCTGTCTGAAGTTAGCATAATCAGATATGAAACATCTGCCTGCTCATTGATTTTAAAAGCAGGTGAAATTATGTTTAAATGTCAGAGATGACAGCTGATGCCTCTGAGGGAGCCAACAAAGCACCTGGATGCTGGCGGCTCCTTGATTCAGGCTAACAGAGGAGAATCTTTTACCAAAGGGACGTATGAAGAAATGAAAAACATTAACGCTGAAAATGTGGAAATATTAAACTACGCTCTGTTTGATGCCAGTTTTCGCAATCAAAAATTATATTGTATGTTTACTGATGCAGAAATTCACTCTGCTCAGTGTCCATACAAACACCATGGTTTCTGCTTATGTCTTGAACTAATCACAGTATAAATACTGCATACTGTATTTAGATTTGGTATTCTGCCTCAAGCACCATTGTAGGTCGAAGTCTCCACAAGTTAAACTGAATGAATTTCTTAGATAGAAAAGAAGAGACTGAGAGTTTTATGAAGTTTTAAACAAGTCCTGATCTGAAATGGGATCTGCAGTATTTCAAACAAACACCACATATAAAATCACATGTAATGAAAACCACACTGAGCCGCCGGACATCAAAATCCAGCGCTTAAGGTACCCTGTGGAATTTTTATTGTGAGCAGCCACATTTTTATTTGAACCAAGTGTTTCTTGCTAGAACACAATGTACAGTACAGTATGTATATATAAGTCCTGAGAAACATGTTGAATGAGTTTCTTTCCTCACACATTTCCAGAGCTTGTTTTGTGAATGCGCGGTTCACAGTTCATTCTTGCATTCGTTTGCCATCTTTTCTGCATTCTCCTTTAGAATATGGACATTATTTCACAGGTGTTTTGGTTCAAGGTCTGACAATGTCAGTTGGTTCCAGTGTGGAAGACCTTGACAACCTCCGGATGACCTGCTATTAAATTTCGTAATGATTCTGTGTTGGTGGCAGGTTTCTCAAAACTGATGACCAGTTCCTAGCAGCTTCAGCTATACCTGGAGATTATGCAACCATAGTATGCTAACATGCTAACAATAGCAGGAGTCCAAGGACAAACTAACTGAACTGAGTCTGATGGGCTCAGTTTGAAGTCCAAACTATACTTTCTGCATCTGTGTGAATATGAACATTTATGACTGCTGTGATAACGCCCTGAATATATTTTACTTTATTTGCTGTGTCTCTGCATGCAGCAGATGGTGATGTCATGCAGACCCTCACCACCAGTGGAATGTAAGTATATGTGGACTTAAAAATGAGTACTCTTCACAGCCTTTTGACGAACGTCAGGATGATACATTTCTTTCCCACAAGCGGCAAGGATGAAATATTAAAGACAGATCGAAGTTTCCTCTTTTTTCAGCGAGTACCAGCAAGATCCAATCCAACATAAGAATACAAATTTAAAATGTGCTTAAAAGGCATTATGTTTTAATTATGCACAGTGTAAACAAAGCAGGTGGTACAAGAAGACATAGCTAACTGTGGTACAAGCACTAAATGTGACCGCAGGTATTTCAGCCATGTTTTTCAGGATTCGTGTCAAACAGGCCTGCTGGAAAATACCTTTTTATTATCATCAGTAAAGCTGTTTACACAGGCTCGGTAACGTGCTTTGTTGCAACCCAAGTCTGCACCTAAACGCATCCTGTTAAGACACTATCTGTGTTTAACTGTGACACACTGCAGCTGTTGTCTTGCTGATGTGCTGCTTTCTCTCCGCAGCCTGTGTGGACATGGTGTACCATGCCAACAATACAGGGAAGCTGCCCGTCAGTGCTTTGCGGTGCTACTAGTGGTAAAAAGCCCCACAGTGTCTCTTTAAGTAAGTTGTTATTTATGTTGTATGGCTGAACTTCCTCTCCCTGATGGCTTACAAATGTGTGCTAACAGTTATTCTCGTCAAACACAAAGGTCACTGCTGATCAGCCAACATCTGAAGACACTTAAGGCCCACATCCAACATGTTTTAATAGTACAGGATTATAGTTGGCTATCACTAAGCCAGCTTTGCATAAAATTCAAAACATATTATGTAACACTGAAACAGCAAAATGACTGAGAAAAAAAAGTTGTATCTCTGATTTCCTGAGTTTGTGGATTAGTTCCTCTGAGAGAGAACTGAGCTGAGGAAAGGCATTCAGCAACAGTTGGGATTTGGACAAAGTTAATGAAGTGAGAAAGAAAGAAAAATGTTCATTTTCAAAAACATTTCAAAACTGGGATACTGAAGCATAATGAGGCATAAACACTGTGTTCTTCAAATCATCAAACTTGACAATTACCCACATTAAACTCTCCATGACATTTGACTCAGCATTTCATTGAGCATTTAAGTCCCCCTCAATACAAAAATATCTTTTTTCTTATCGTTCCTACTGTTGAATGTTTGAGCTTCACTGTGCAGAAGAATGTTTGACACCAGAAGGCTGTTTTCATCTTCATCACCTGAGGGAGAAAAGTGTCTCTCTGCTCATATGAAAATCCAATTACAAGCATAATTTATGATATCACACATAGTTTGGAAGCAAATCCTGGTCCGGTATTCAACTTACACAAGTGTGATGTGGAAACCTGAAGCCTCCAATGCACAAACACTGAGAATGGACTTAAATAAGACACATCACCTGTGAAGCAGGTGAAGTTGAAATGACACATATTTGCATCATAGATTCTCAGTTTTTTAATGAGGAAGAAGGAGGAGGATGTAATATTAAGGAATTTAACAAGATCACAACAGAAACACATTTTAAGTCAAAGTACAGTTTTTCTATATATATTAAAACATGTCTGCAGTGGATCTTTAAACATCAACATGATCATGCAGACTTTCTCATTGACTTCTATCCTCTGGCTTTTTCCAGTATTCAGAGATTCACAGCTACTTTTGAAGACTGGTTGTTTCTCAAAAAGAGCAAAGTGTAAAACTTAGCTTCTGAATTATTCATGAAGTCTCACCGACATTACACTTATTGCAAAAGCAGCAAAGGGTTTTCACTTAAAAATCTACTGCTGACAACTGGAACATAGTCACATTTCTCTACCAACACCCACTAATAATGAAAGCAAGCATCACTATGACACTGTCCTGAGAGCAACTGTGACAGATGAGCGTTAGATACAAGCTGAACAAACTGGTCACAGTTTCCACAGCATTACAGAAGAGATACATATGTGAGCATCCACATTTTCACTGTCACCGTGAAAACACTCCCTCATGACTTTGTGTTGTCAGTGGACAGGTGCTGTTGAGGACACAGAGATGACTTTTAAAACCTGTTCAGTCACCTGCACAGACCTGCCTGCCTCTGACCTGCAGCCTGACAGTAAATAAAACGGAAAGAAATCTTGTGGGAATTCTGCATATTTTGCTTATTTTCCAATGAATGTTTCTTTGGATCTGAATCAGCCTTTTAACATGAAACAGCTGTATAAAATACATGAAAAATGTTTACTTACACACAATATTCTGTTCACAGACTCATTTTTTTTTTTTTTTTTTTTTTGGCGGGGGAGATCAGCTACACCATCGGGAGCTCTCAGACTAATCTGGACATGTGCAACATGTGATCATGTGCCATTCCTAGAAATAAGCTTAGGAAACAAGTCTTGGAATTACATAAAATTCAAGACATTTTGTTGTCTCCAAGCCTCGTGGGAGAGTTTCCCTCTCTGCTGGCACCAACAGAGCTCTGCTGTGGAGGTCTGGTGTTTGATTCACTCTGCTCTTCATCACCTCCTCATCACTGCCGCTGAGTCTTCCTCTGTACTATGTGGACTGGATCTCTTCTAGCAGAGCAACACTGAATGAAACATCCGATACTATGGAGGTGTGATGTTTACCATGTTTCCAATCTTAGTGTACTGTATTAGTATTAGTTGTACATTTGCTAATTAGCAGTAGGGCTAGAGGTAAAGTCAGAGGATCACCAAAGTGTGATTCATCCTCTGGGGAACATGAATGCATAAATTTAAAATCTAAAAGTTGTTGACATATTTCAGTCTGGACCAAAGTGGTGGATAAACTGACTGACTTGAGCAGGGTCAATAACTTGGATCTAGTTGTGTTTTATGGTCCATCTATGAAAATGACTGAATTTATACCCAAAGTGTTGTTATCCAAAGCAATGCAAAGACTGATTTAGAAGTAGTAGGCTCAGATGATGATGTGTTTGGGGTTTTGCTGAAGCCTTTGTTTACATTTGGCACACAAGTTTAAAAAATCATGTTGTTCCAATCATTAAACTGATATCGCTCTGGTCACACCGTTAACTGATAACTGGTCAGTGTAAGTGGGTTGTTGTAAAGTGTTACCATGTCTGTGAATTTTACTGTTCAATTGACCCTCATAGCAACAAGCTTGTAACTTTTCAACCATCACCTCACTGGCCCCCTGCCCAGTTTAACTTGGCATCTTGTGCCACAGTTCTGGGCAATAAATCACCCGCCTTGAAGCCAACTACTCTTGCCTGACTGTTAGCACATCCCAGCTGGCATGTAATAACATTTTTACCCTGGGAGCGAGTGAAATGATCTATGCAATAGGTCAACGTTTTGAAGTAATGGAAAGTAAAGAAAATCTGTGAGTGCAGGTCTCATTGCAGGCCATCCAAGAGCTTTACTCATTGCAAACTGTGATACACACTGTCCAAATGCAACATCTTAGTCACATCTGCCAAGATGTGTCTATGCCAGGAGTCTGAGAACTGGAACCTGATCTGTAGGTAGCTTTTACATAGACAATAATACACTATTTATTACTAATATGTAATAACAAATATAATCTACCAATATGAGATATTTGTTTAAATAAGTAACACTCAGAGTTAAATTCAGAAAAAATAACTTTTTAAACTTAATACCAGAATAAAAGCTTCTTAAAAGTGTAAAATATCATTAATTAAACTTAACAAGGTCTTAAAGGGGACATGCAACAATTTTGCACATCAAAGTCTGTGTCCAGGTTGTGAGGAGTAGTGCTGCATATAAAAAAACAGTTTTGTTGCTCTGTGAGATTTATCTGTTGCCTTTTTGTTTTGAATCTGTTGTGCCATATTCACTTTTTGGCTCGTGTCACTGTGACGGTTGGTAACGCAGTATTAAACCTAGAGGCATTATCAAACCTAGATATATTAAAACACACCCAGACAAAGCTTGAGCGAGCGAGCTGCCTGAAGCCCCATGACTTGACTCACATGACATCATTTGAGTCAGCGCTGGTTTGGGCTGAAGACTACAAGTTTGAATAAAAAACAGCATCTGGAGGTGTGGAGTTAGAAAGAAGTGAGGTTACACCTCTGAGCCTGCTCTTTATATCTGCTGGAAGTTAGCTTCCCCAGGCTACGTTAGCCACCACAGAGAAACCTCTGACTGTACTGTCTGCGGTTGAGTTGCATTGTGGGAAATGTAGGCAGCTGGTTTTGACAAGGAAGGAGAATGTGTTGAATTGAAACATAAGGTTTCTCTAGTTCTTCTGCATCGAGTTGGAGCCTTTAGTCTTCTTACTGTCCACCATGAGTCTGATAAACATACAGGAGTGCAATGCTGAATTGGTTGAATACTCTTGTGACCTATAATTCATAGTTACTGCTTATTTTAGAATGATAGAAAGAGTTAGAATGTGATACCTGTAACCTTCCAGCAGACTAAAAATAATACTGCTTTATACAGGTTTGAGTTTATACTTCCTCTGATCTGCTCTCAGGACAACACCAGCGAAAAGGAGTCTCAAAATGTCCTTCAGAGGCCCCTCATGAGGGACAGCCATGTAGGTTAACTGGTGACGTTGTCCTCTCTTCAGTCTGCATCACACAAGCTAACAGATTCATCCAGAGGTCACAAAGTTCATCAGTGGTTACGGCCTAAATATACTCAACTTTATCTGATACAGTAAAAGTGATAAATATAAGGAAAAACAACTTAAAACTATTTTTTTCAAACTTACTTTTACCTAAAAGCTTTAGCTATATTTTAATCTTTTACTAATCTCTTTATCTTTTTTATGCGTTTTCATTTTTGCTTTGTTTTTAATGTTTCTAATTCTTGCATCTGACTCTTTTTTGGGGGGGATTTTTCATCTTCTGTGAGTTGCACTGAATCTCTTTGAATGGAATTTATTCTAGAAATTAAGTTTTCTTTGGAAGGCACAGAGTTTTGAAGATAACACGCAGACCTGTGTGTGGTGTGATTACAGATGTAAACATCCTCATTTCAATAGTTTAAAAATGCCATAACTTCCAAATCAAACTTACTCATCAATCACCCACAGCAATCAGCCGATGGAGTAATCACTTGGTCAATACATCAATCAAACATGTAATAATACTGTAATTCATTCCTCGTGTTGAGCCTGTTATGCGGTGAAAACACACATTTAATAAAGACAGAAACATTAATAGTACATTCTGCTGCTTTTAATGAGAAGCCAGGCGGGCAAACCTTGTTGTTAACTCTTCTCATAAAGCAGTCTAATGATTTACTTTACACATATTTTTCCATTCCCCGCCCGGGAGTTAGCAGCCAATGGCTTGTCAGAGGTGCTATTTAAGACGCTGACAGTTCAAGGTGGCTCAGATATCAGCGCTCTGAGCGCAACAGGACGCACTGAGCAGAAACTGAGAGGGAATATATACACTCTTCTGCTGCGACACCCGATTGATTGAATCCATCGTTGAAGACATTTTCTCTAACAGGAAAAAGCTGCAAAAGAAATGAAAGCGTGGCAAGTTCGGTTTCTGTACTTTCTGATGTTGAACGCAGCCGTGCAGAATGTGACGTCCTTGGAGGAAGAGCTCGCAGATTCTATTTTAGGTGAGTTTCCAGTTTAAACTTCATCCAGGTTTACTGTCACACACATGAAGAAACTGTAGTGCAAAACTGGAGGCTTTGAACAAACCCACCGGCGCAGATACTCGCAGTGAAAACGTCTCCTATGTTGTAAATGTGTCTCATGTACGCGCAGTGTTTGTGTTTGAGCCGGTTGAGCGCAGTTTGGACTCTGGCAATAATCCGCGGTCTCTATCTCTTGCCATGAATCACGTGTCTATGACTAAACCTGTCTTTGTGCTTTTTTTTTTGGCGATTACCCAACTTCTAATAACTACAATTGGCTGTGAGATACAAGATGGTTGCTTTTCATTGTCGAGAGGAGAACAGTGGTGAGAAAATCCAAGCTGCTAAATGATCTGAACATGAAGTGACTTCTCAAAGTGGAACCATAACCATTTTTGTTTACAATATGGCCCCTAAAGTGCTTCAACCCTTCGGCAGTGTAAGCCCTGTAGATGTCTGTGTGTTTCCTGCATCCACCTCCCCACCCCCTACTCTGAAAACCAGCACAACCCCCCAGTTGAGTTGAGTCAGCTGACTTTGTCAGGACCACTGAAACTTGGGCAGATTATAGTCGGTGAGGTGGCAGGAACAAAGCTGGGAAAAACGCTCAGTGGTTTCTATGGAGCTCAGTCTGACCAAGTGAACCCCTGTAACCCCTGAAGACTGATCTTGTCTAAGGTGGAAGCTCATTTACTGAGGGGCCCAGAGGGGCCAGTGCTTATTGGAACCAGTCACTCAGTTAGTTAGTCAGGCGTCTCGGACCGCCCAGCCAAAGCATTAGATCAGATTTACACAACGACAAAAACACCAGCTGCACAGAGGGACTTCTCCTCTCTTCTAACATATTTGTTCAAAAGAAAAAGCACACAGCTAATTTGTTCAGTCTTGTCTCTCTCAGGTAACTTCCTTGACCCCCTGAAGGATTTGTTTGACCTCAAGGATGACAACAATCAAACTGTTGCCAAATTCTCCCTCCGGAAACCATCCCATCCTGATGATGACCTGTGTTACATCATTCCTGGCAAACCTGACTCCCTGGCAGCCTGCGCCTTCAACATCACCTCCAAAACCTTCCTAGTAATTCACGGATGGACGGTGAGCAGAGACATTTCAGCCTGTTGTGACCTGCTCCCATCCTTTAAACACCCACCGCCTTTGTTCACTTGACACTACTTAGAGAAAACACCTGTGACTGGTGGTGTGCCATTATTACACCAAATTTTGGTGCCATTAAGTCTGGCCAAATTCACATAACCAACTTTCTTGACAAGAACCATCATGTTGAAGAACATGCTGTGAAAACGAACTGGACTGACTCACTTTACATCATGGCCCTTAAGCTAATTCAACTTGAACTTCTTAGAGTTTTAATAACCACCAGTTTTATTTTATGTGAATGACCTTGTTGCATTCTGAGTTTAATGTTTTGACTGTCATTTCAACAGCTGAGTGGTATGTTTGAAAGCTGGGTGGCTAAACTGGTGTCGGCGCTGTATGAAAGAGAGCAGACGGCCAACGTCATCGTGGTGGACTGGCTCAGCTCGGCTCAGAACCACTATGTGGTGGCAGCTCAGAACACCAAAGCAGTGGGACAGGAGATCGCTCGCTTCATCGACTGGGTGGAGGTCAGTAAGATCAACATGAAACACAGGTTTCATAAGAAAATGTCACACCCGTTACTGTCCATTATGAGGACTCTTTATTGAAGGGGAAACTTTTGAACGACCTCTGGCTCAAGAACATTTCATGCGTTCACTTTTCACCAGGTTGTGTCACTGAAAAAAAAGTTTTTCTGCAGGTTTAGTTGATCATTGCACAGGAGTATTTGTCTAAATCATGTTTTCACTGATGCACTTTAAAGGAAACCACCAACATGCCTCTTGAGAACATCCACCTGATTGGCTACAGCCTTGGGGCTCATGTGGCAGGATTTGCTGGAAACCATGCAGCCAATAAAGTTGGAAGAATAACTGGTAAATAAAACAGAAGAGAGCACCTTAATTTGGTAAAGGTGAGTTAACTGTGATTTGATTAGTTAATTCATTGCTACCACTTCCTGCCCCCGTCTGCAGGTCTGGACCCAGCTGGTCCTGACTTTGAGGGGACGCACGCCCACGGACGTCTCTCCCCTGATGACGCTCACTTTGTGGACGTCCTCCACACCTTCACACGGGGCTCTCTGGGTCTCAGCATCGGGATCCAGCAACCGATCGGCCACGTTGACATTTACCCCAACGGAGGCAGCTTCCAGCCAGGCTGCAACCTCAGGGGGGCCCTGGAGAAGATCGCTAACTTTGGCATATTTGGTGAGAACAACTGTAAAGTGTAAACGCTTTAACTGAAACTTTTACATCATTCTTTTCGTATCATTGTCGCTCTGATATAAGGTTTTCTTAAAAACAAAACAGTGAACAGATTGTTAACACTGTCTTTTTTTATGTAAAGCACCCACTTGGTGCAAGTTTATTATTATTATTATTATTTTTAATCTCTCATAGCAGTGCACATTGTTACAGTCAGTTCACTCAATAATCCCAGTCATAGCGCTCTGAAAATACATAAAGGAGCCCAAACATGGCCGAGGAAAGGCCAGATACAATATCAGTATGGCTGAATGGGTTGATAGATAAAGTAAATATAACCAGCGTGTGGGCAGTACAGGTATGGAAATGTAACAAAATGTAAATTACATGTTTCATTTTATATCATCTTCCTCTCCAGCGATCACTGATGCAGTCAAGTGTGAACACGAGCGCTCAGTCCACCTGTTCATCGACTCCCTGCTGAATGAGCAGGAAGCAGCCAAGGCCTACAGATGCAGCAGCAGCGACATGTTTAATCGCGGCATGTGCCTGAGCTGCCGCAAAAGCCGCTGCAACACTGTGGGCTACGACATCAGCAAGGTCCGCAAGGCGCGCAATGTTCAGATGTACACCAAGACACGAGCCTCCATGCCTTTCAGAGGTCAGTAGACTTCTATCAGTAGAGAATAAGAGGCCCCTTTTTCAACTGAGATTGCCCAATGCTGCCGTAAAGAAGACCTGTCATTGTGCTGGTTTCGCATTTTTACACAAAATCAGAAACATAATGTGGCCCCAGCGTGTGATTCTAGATAGCAAGCCAGAAGCAAAAAAGGTGTGGAGTGTAACACAATTGCATCACTCTGTTACTGCCTCCACTGACAGCTTAATGGCTGTGCTCATACATTTAATACAGAACATTCCCACCTTGGACTGGCTGTAAAAGGGGCTGTTGTTTGCTTACATTTTTTCATATCTGCAATATCCGTCTGCTTACCCAGAGTTAGATAAACTAATAACATTGCAAAACAAGGTGCAATGACTCAATCTAATCCTATAAAAAATGTTTGATTAGATGATTTAGGAAGGAATTAAAGACTTCTTAAATTTCATGTGGCTTTGAATGCAGCCGTCTGATCAGGCTGAACCAACTAAATCTAAATTGGAACAGTTTCATGACATGCATGTTTCAAGGTTTCCTTTGTTGTCTCATGTTGCAGTGTACCACTATCAGCTGAAGATCCATTTCTCCAGTAAAGTGAACCGTTCAGAGATGGAGCCGTCACTCACCGTCTCACTGTACGGAACGAAAGGAGAGGCTGAAAACCTGGAGCTCATGCTGTAAGTGGGCCATTTCACCTACTTCATAAAGGAGAAGTACAGCAGTGTCACTTGCGTCTTGCAAGTTATACGAGTTGTTTTGTAACAGTCGCACAGTAATCAATTGAAACAGCATGATGTAGAAACTATAAACAACAGTGTAACCACAGACATGGCAAAGTTTTGCTGTGCGTGGTTACATCATGGTTTATGGTGGAGTTTATGAGGCGAAGCTACATAAAATCTTCCTACTGGCTTTGAGTGGAACACTAACATTTCCCTCTGTTTGCATCTGGCAGAAAGGAGAAAATTGCGACAAATAAGACACATTCATTCCTGCTGGTGACGGAGAAGGATATCGGCGACCTCTTGATGTTGAAGTTCAAATGGGAGGAGACAAACGGTTGGTCGTCCTCCAACATGTTGAAGATGGTTTCTTCTTGGTGGTCCGGTGACTCAGACAGCGCTAACATGGAGGTTCACAAAATCCGCATCCGAGCTGGCGAGACCCAACAAAAGTACGTTGCGCTGTATTGGGAAAAAGACTGAAAATACTGAGATGTGAGACATTATTTCTAGTGGATGAAGTGCTCATACATATTGATTGCGTTCTTTCTTTTTCAGGATGGTGTTCTGCGTGAAAGACCCCGAAGTTCAGAACTTAACACAAGAGGTCACGTTTGTTAAATGTAAGGATGCGTGGAGGACGAACTGGAAACGGACTCCCAAAAGGTAATTTAGCCTCTGCAGGTTTCCCCAGTTACTCTGAACATTACTGTTAATGCTGATTCATAACACAAGCTTGTCTTTGTCTGTAGAGTAACTCTGGAGAGCCACTGACCCCGAAGATAAGACGTCACTGTTGAGCGCCTCTCTGTCCATTTCAGCACTTAGTAAATAATTTATACATCTGTAACTTATTTCTCAAAAATTATACAAAACTCTCATCACCTTGTATATATCCACACAGGTATGTTTGTTATTTAAAACAATGTATATGTGAATACTGTAAAATATTTTGTAAAGAGTTGCTTTTATGACACATAACTTCATTGTTGTATAAAAAGTGAATGCTGATGTCTCTGGTGCATCTTTTGTGATGAAAGAGATGTATGCAAAGTGACGTCAGAGCCTCACACGCTGAGAGGTTTGACCGACTGGATTCACCTTAATAGTTGTGGAGGTACTGTGTAAAATACCTCAAGTTAAATTCATATTTATAGCAACCACTGTGACGAGCAATGTCCTCTAGGAGGTCTGTTGACTGTTAGCAGAAAAAATGATTTTTCTTAATAATAAGGCAGTTTTCTTAAGGTGTTTTAACCAATAGGGTACACTTTATTTACCTTTATGTATTATCTAACTAATGCATAGCCTAACAGAGCATTCACCACTGTGGCTCTCAGCACTGTATGTGACTGTGGGACCCATATCAGTGTGCCTTACTGTAAATGGTCGCCAGAAGTAAGCTGTTGCTATTTGCGTCAACTTAGCCCTTTGTTGCTTGATTTTGCTTTATTGTTGTTGTTCTATGAACCTCCTGACTTTTACTGAAACATCTGCACATGCAAAAGTTGTTGTTTTGATCTCCTTTGCATTATTTCCACTGCCACACTTCTGCAAGATGTTACTTTGAAGCTGTTACCTTAAAGAAGTGCCAAGTGATATTTTGCCTACTATAGTTTGATTAAAGTGGCTGAATTTAATGAGGTACGCTCAGCATGAGGTAGAAAGCAAAGTCAATGTCAATGTTGTCATTTGTTGGGCTGCCTGTAATGAGTCTCCCTTGACAGTAATATCTTCTGTACATTTGGCTTTTTAAGTCTTGACTAATGCTCTTTTATTCGTAATTACATTTCCAGTTCTGTGAGCAATGTCCATCTAAACCTTGGCTCTTTAGAGATCGGTACTGTAATCATTGTGACTTCATTTCCACCTACTTTAAAAATGTGGAAATGTTTTACTTTTGCACTGAAAACAGGGGAAGAGATTGCTAAACCAAGTTACTTGTACAGTTCTGTAAATACCATAATACAGATGATAGATTTTGTAGTATGGAACACTGTTAGTTGTATATTTTTACCTCTGGATGAATTTAATCTGTAAAATGTGCATTTCTATAATCTTTTGTACATATTTGTAAATATTCATTGTATTGTATAAATTCTTTAATAAATCAAAACTGCAAACTGAGAGGTCATCTCAGCCTGGTGTTTATTTTCGAGATGTGACAGTGAAAAAGGATAATAACCTTTATTCTCACCTTCCTCAATCGTAAATATGTTCCATTGTTATCATTCACATTTACCAGCTCAAGGTTGTTTAATCCTTTTTCAAATTCATTATCAGTGCAAACTTTTAACTATTTAAACTTTCGCATCTGTTTTTGATATAAAAGTGCTTGGATTTGTTAAATTGCACAAAATAAGCTCTGTGATTTCTTTGTGTCCTTGTAGTTGTGACGCCATTGTGTTTGGCTGACTGTGTCAAGGTGACCCAAGAGATAGATTTGAGATTCACCTCCAGTTTTAGTTATGACATGCAGATCATTAGCGGTGGTGCACAGATCCTTTACTGAAGTAAAAGTACTAATACAACAATTTAAAAATACTCCTTGTAATGAGTATTCTGCCTTACAGAAAAAGTTCTCAAATCAAATCTTACCTCAGCCAAAACACATCAGTATTAGCAGTAAAATATGCCGGAGGTATCACAAGTAGTTTTAACTTCTTTATATAGACTTAGGCAGTTTAGCGCAGTGGTTCCCAATGTAGAGTGAAGTCACCTCTAAAGAGTCATGTTTACTATCACTTTATTAACTTAAACATCAGTATCTTCTTTCTTTGTAAGCACACAATAAAGCCAAAGATCCACTTAATAAAGTCTCACTGTGAATGAAAGCTGGATTGTCAACAGGCTGAAATTAGCACTCAAGTTCATATAGAACAGCAAGGACACTGCAGGAGAGTCCCATCGGTCTCTGCAGGGACAGATGGCTTTAAATCGCTGTAGGTGTTTGATGCTATGTGGCCTCTCAAGGGGTTGACTGACCTCACAGTTGGCAGCAACAGCGACGTTTTCCACAGCACATGCATCGCAGGAGACTCCTGCCACTTGTTGAAATGTGACCAGTAAAGTCACATGAGGAAAAGAAACGGCAGATGCGTAATGACGCGCAAAGGCATCCACGAACAGTGTGAGACGGGTCGAGGAGGCGTGGACGTGGACCAAATCTGCCCGAAAGAATCTGTTCAATGTGACCCTGACACTTAAAAATCCTACATAGATGAATCCTGTTTAATTTGTGTGTCATCATGATGGCACTTGTATTCCCAGAGGTGACAGGGATCAAAGGTCAGAGGTCGCTACAAGTCACTGGTGTCCAGCGTGCGGCCGCAGAGGCAGACGGTGCAGCCCATCACTCCAGACAGAGTCAGGATAGCCAGCAGGATGACCCACCAATGAGCCTGCAGAGGATGGATAAAAACATTACATGAATGTGAGTGTGATCTCTAAGAAGCAGAGGATTATTGTCATTCTTGCAGATTAATCTTCCAATTAATTGACTAATTGTTGCAACCCTATTTCAAAATTTCAAGACTAAACCATTGTTTGCATGCACAATCCTTCATTTGAACAAGGTTCACTCACATACAGCATGTGATGTAATCTGTGAGCAGCAAACACAAGAAAGTCTGCAACAAGTTTAGTTTCGGCTCATTTCAACCCCTAGCGGCAGTATGAATAGATTGATTCTTGTGAGTGTTTAGGCTTCAACCAGAACAAGCTATGACTCTGCGGCTCCACACATCAGAAGATGAGTCAGCAGCCTAGGTACGGTAAAACAACCCAATGGTTCCTGAACCGAGGGCTCATTTCTGTCTCCAGTGAAACGAATGGTTGCTCTTCAACCCAAATGGGAATTCCTGATTCTCCATGCTGTCAGGAGGAACTAAATCTCCACAGCAGCTATGACTGAAACATTGAAGACAGCTGAACATCAAGGCAGGAAGTTTACCAAACACGCTGAGCTGACCTGAGGACCTCGGGCAACCATCTGCCACGTCTCCTTTCATCTCTGCACATTTTCGAAGCATATCAATAAAACCTAAAGCACAAATATTTTGCTCAAGTTCAGACATTTTCATCTCAAACTGACTTGGTGCCAGTTCGTATTGCCCCGAGATAAGTTTGCATCTTTGTATGCAATCACGCTGCCAAATTAAGTATCTTAAAGTTTTGCTACTGGTTTCAGTTATGGTTAAATTTAGCTGCTTTCAACATTAGTTGTTCTTCACCTTCACCTTTACTGTAACATCCTCCAACATTTCACGTGTTGTCAAACTAGTGACAGGGAACCTTCACCTTCATCCACTCTGCTATGTCACTGAAGTCATCCAAATTGAGAACGGAGTTCTTCAGTCGTGCGATGGGGCCGTCTGCATCCAGCAGGCGACACACGTGGAATTTGTCACAGTATCCCTGGTTCCCTGAACACGGAGCTCCGCTGACCAAAGGCAACGCCTTTCTTTGGAAGTGACGGGACAGCACGGAGGAGGTGGTGCTGGCACACGTCTCAGGCTTATCTGCCAGTGACACAGAGAAAATCTAAATTAAACATACCATAATACATATCATTCAGCTGCTTAAAGCCACTGTGTATAGAATTTGAAACATAGATACTGAACTGCACCAAAGCATCCAGGACCACAGCTGACTGTAACTCAAAATGTGATGTTCAAAGCTCCTTAAAAAACACATTATTCTTTGTACACAGATCATCGGGTCAGACAATGTCTCTTGTGGTAGTCTTGAGGTTGTCTCATGGAAAACAATGATGTATGAGGGTAACCTCAGTACAAATTGACACAAGCTGACGTGCTAAGACACAAAGTGTAAACACATTCCTCAGTAGTAAAGGACACATGGGCCCATGGTTACCGGGCTGCTGGCAGCACATGTGGCACTTCTCCTTCATGGAGTCTCCTGGACAGTCACACTGCTGCAGGCTGTGCTTCAGGCACACAGACTCAGTACAGACCTGCACAGAGACCCAGAACCACATTAAGAAGACGTTACGTGAAATAGCAGTACTGGCAGCTAAATTAGTTGGAAGAAAGATTCACCTGTTTGAATCATAACCAATAAACTGTTAAACATCCCTGGTTCTGGCTGAGGAAGTTCAGTTTAGGCCCATAAAAACCGTAAGAAGGTGATGATGAAGGTGTAGCTAAGGTTGGATAAAGATAGTAAAAGAATTAAAAGTATCCTGTCTACTGTTCCAGGCATCCACTTGTTTCCACTCATTTCTGGATGATATGAAAATCTGTAAACAGGCTCTTGAAACTTCTCAGTTTTGTTGTACACAACAGCTCTTAAACTATGTTATCATGCAACAATAATATAATAATGGCACATATGAGAGCAGAACTCGTGATCCCTCACAACTGGATCTTGCTGATTTTGCTAATGTCTGAAAATGAATGAAAACCAATGGATGTCTTAAATGGTGGTAAATAAATTACTACATATACATTTGTAGTTAAGGAACACCTGAGCACCAGCTGAAAGTCTTGTTAATGCCTCGCCTCTGGAGTCTGATGAAGAAATGTATTTCAGGATGTGTCAGTACACTGTGACATCACTACTGGGTGGTTACAGGTTCAACAAAGCAACAAAACACTGCCCTTCAGCCTGGTGTTACGTCGCTCTTTGAGACATCAAACAGATGAAAATGCTCATGCTTTCTTTTAGATGTTTACTGATATTGCATCTGTGTTTGTTTATATTGTATTTCAATGACACTTGCAAAACATTTGTCATAGATCTGTGGTTTATGGAGCTAAAGTTAGACATATTGGATAAATAATTTACTGTTTACCCAGAAGAAATGCTGGGAACACATGCTGGTACAGATTACATTTTTCTCCCAAATCATTTTGAAGAACTGGACCAAAACTTGTTTTCGACTCTGCTTCTTTGGAAAGATGACTTCGTTTTCCTGTTCTCTGTTCATTTGATTCTAAGAAGGATTTAAGCGTCCAATGAAGGAAACAATGGCGTCATCTGAAATGATTTGTGACTAACTTGAACACTATAATTAAAACTCCACCTTCATTTTTGGATCCCTTTTCTTGAATTAGCACATTGCCACATCCCCCCCAAAACATATTTTCCAGTTATATGTTCCACAGTCCTGGATCAGGTCGTCAAAGGTTAGTACTCTTAGCACCTCTGGAGAGTAATATATCCACAACATACTTCATGATGAAGTAACATTCACAGCTGGAATAGATTCCTTGCCTCTCCTGCTTAGAGGACATCAACAGATGAAAGTTTTATGGCGTCACATGTGCTTGTCTAGCTGTTTAGATCAGGTCTTTTTCTTACTAAGTCTGAGTTGTAATGCTGCATTTACTTACAAATGAAGTGGGTCGTGAGCACTCTTGCAGGACAGTGATTGAATCCGGAAGATTTTCAGCGTCATGTCAGCTGATATGTAAACAGGAAACACTTGATGCGGCACTGAGTCAGTTTAGCTGAATAACAAATCATACAAACAATCTAAAAGCTATTTTTAATCACTTATGCAAAATTGCTTTTTGAAGCAAAGAGGACGACAATAAACCAAGAGGATGCCTGGTAGTAATGCTACAGTCACTCTCAGGTTTTAAAGAACCACGCAGGTGTGTTTGCAGGTTGTTTTATCATTAAAAACTAGCTAAAGCCAGGCTGAAAAGCATCATCACTTCTTTCTGGTTGAAAGTTTCATCATCACCTCTGACCACATGTTGAATCAGTGATGGGTGCGGTTGGTTTGTTCTGAAGTGTTGCACCTGTAATCACACCTGGCAGTGACATCACAGTGTACTGACACTCCCTGTATTATACGTCTATGTGCAGTGAAGATCAACAAAATAAGACATTCAGCTGTTGTTAAGTTGCTCTTTAACTGCAAGTCTTGTTTACTTTACATACTTGAATGCAGGCTATACAGTTTGGAGTTTAAATAGGCTTTTTGCTACTACAACCCTGACTCCAAAAAAAGTTGTGGTGCTGTGTAAAACGTAAATAAAAACAGAATGCAGTCATTTGCGATGGTTTTTCGAAGTGTTCCTGAGCCCATGTAGTAAAATCCTTTAACTCCTGCTCACTCTACTCTTTGCTGTAGCTACTAGCTGCTCTTAGTGAGTTATCTAAATTAGCTGTGGTCGACTCTGGACCAAACACATCCTCTGATGTATATATGTCAGCTGAAACTAGGATGGGGCCACACTATAATCTTTGTATATGTATTATCTTTTTTTCAGGTCCAGCTCCAGTGCTTTACACTTTTGCTTGTTGTGTAACAGTGTTATGTTGAGTCACAGTGGCCTGGTGGATGTGGCTGCCTCACCCCGTTCAGGCAGACACGCGTGCCCTGACTGCACACTGTGAGGTTTTCCTTGGCGTTTGGCTCGGGGCAGAGCGAGGAGAGGCCTGAACACACTCTCTCTCTCTGACAGTCCGTCTCCTCATCACAGGTCTGACCTGCTGGCTTAAACTCGCAGTCCTGACCACAGCACAGGCCCTGACTCGGACTGATGGATGACAACATCATAGAGTCAGGGTGATATAAAAAACATGAAAGCCACACAGAAACAAAACAAAGACAGACCTAGAAAACAGAACATCAACAAAGTGGTTCAGAACAGTGTGTTGCTTCAATTAACAATAATGAAAGTGAGAAATAGCTTCAACCAAAAAGTCAATCAAACAAAAAATCAACAACAAGTCTGCATGCAACATCGTATCTTCCTCTGTGTGCGTTTCTGTGTGTCGTACCTGCAGACTTTGCCAGGCTTGAGATGACACTGGACTCCCACAGGCTGTTTAGCACTGAAGCAGCACAGGTCTGTGTCATTGTGACCGACATCGCACTCCTCATCCTTCTCCACAATCTGGTTTCCGCAGATTGGCTGATCACTGACTTGACATGCAGATAAACACGCACAAGTAAATAAACACACATAGCATGAAAGTCAAGACAGATTCTAATCATTTACAGGGACTAATGCAAAGTGTCAGCATTTGGCCTCGACTCAGCAGTCAGCATGCAGGTGGGCACCGTCTGGTCTTTCCTTTCTCACCCACAAAGCAGTCGTCTTTCTTCAGCTTCAGGATCTTGCTGATGTATTCGATGCTGCAGGGAGAGAACTTGTCGTTGTTCTCTCGCACCTCGTCTGTGGCATGAGGGTACATCAGGTACCTCCCTTTACCGCCGGTGGAGCCGAGGTTCCCACAGTTTGATCCCTCGTCGTGCTGGGAGACAGACAAAATA
Organism: Chaetodon trifasciatus; assembly: GCA_037975065.1. Classification (NCBI taxonomy): domain Eukaryota; kingdom Metazoa; phylum Chordata; class Actinopteri; order Chaetodontiformes; family Chaetodontidae; genus Chaetodon; species Chaetodon trifasciatus. The sequence continues at coordinate 3,929,963 of JBBMOE010000022.1, forward strand.
ACAGATGTTAAGTTTTAAATTACATGTTTTTCTGGGTAAGTTATGTATCTCCACACAGTGAGCAAATGGAGTAAGCTGTTGTTTGGACATTTTCAAGCTGTAGACAGAAACAAATGATCAAACCAAGCTGAAACCACTTATTTCCATCCAAGTCACAGATGGGAAGTCAGCAGCATCTTTATTGCTGATCTCAGCAGCTTGTTATACGTCATCGTATGTTTTCAGTGAGAGATGGTGCCTGTGACATCAGTTACATATATCATAGACCCCTTATGAATTGGCAAAAGCTACTTTTCTGTAACTTTTAAAGTTATCTTTGTTATATTTCTGAATAAAAAAACATCCTTTATGCAGTCAAAAGATTCCCCTGGAATCTGATGGCCCTGAAACGGTAGAGGAATGTTGTGTTCCACACGTGGGACACCGAGGACAGAACAGAGCGCTCTTCCTGCTTTGGTCAGAACATGTATTTTTTAAACATGATCTCGAACTTTTCTGTTTTCTGGATGTCAAAACTGATGGTGAATTAAGAAACCCAGGCGTGGATTTGAAATGAACATGGACACGTGCAGAGGGAACACGTTTCAGTCGGTATTTCTGCATCTGTTCTTTGTTAGTTTGATGGATATAATGAGTGCTAATTTTATAGTCTTCTCTATATCTGTCAATATGGGATTGGCAGCACCGCATGTCACGGCAGATGTTGGTGCAGCTTCTGAACAATAGGTCATTTATTTTTATTGTTGGTAACATGTCACGAGCAACATCTTATGAAGCCAACTTAGTGTTGAATTATGTTTCCTCCTTTTTCTTTTGTTTTTTGTTTCCTTTCCCCTTCCCTTCCCTTCCCTCTCTCCCTTTGTCTGTCAGTGTGTGCGTGCAAACTCTGCTTGCTCCACCTCCTCCTCTCCTGATCACACCTGCTGCTAATCATGCAATCAAGACCCACCTGCTGCCACAGTATTTAAGCACCAGCTCTGCATCAAGCATTTGTCGAATCCTTTTTTATTTCTTTTGGTAATAAGTAAGACTCCTGACTCTTTCTTGACTCCAGTCTTTCTATGTGCCTCAGGTTCATAACTTCTGTCTGCTCTAGTTCTGTGCTGCAAGGCTGTCTGTTTTATTTGGCTGTTTGCTCTCAGTCCATTCACTTGCAAGAGTGTTGGATCATCTGGACTCCCGTCTGTCTCAGCTCAGCATTTGGGTCCAGTTTCTCTAGAGCATATCGTAACTATTTCCCCGCATTTTATTGCCAAAAATACAGAATGATTTATTCAAAGATAATTGTTTGCTGCCGCCATAATATTAAGATATGTTCACAAAATGCAGCAACTCAAAACAAGAACCAAATGAGCAGCAAACTGATTCACACACACAGATCTGAAAGCCACTGTGTGCATGTATGGTTGCAAAAAAAGCAAATCAAAGACCAAAGCAGCTCTTTTCCCAGAATTCACTCTGCATCCACCTTTCCTCCCACAAATCTCAGGTGGAACCTGTGTTCAGATCTCTTTATGTGCTTCTGCCAGCCTGCATGGAAACAATGAGGCATGCCTGTCCAAGCCAGAACACTAGGCCGGAGCAACAGAACTAACGGTAGTTTAATTTATAGAAAGCCAGCAGGGTCTGACATAGCAGAACTAATCTGCTCAGGAACGCCTGGAAGGATTCTTTGGTCAGTGGAAGTGTGAATAACAGAGGGCAGGGTGAAAAGAGACTGAGGAGGGCTGCTGGCATTTTGGGCAGTGGGCGAAAGGTCGCAGGTGTTCGCAGCCATCACACATGCAGAGACGTGCATGCATTTGTGTGTATACTTAAGCTGTGTGTTGTTATGCAGAGGCTGGATCACACTGGCAAAAGTACTCAGATCCTTTAGTATTTAAAGTACTAACGCCACAATGTAAGAATACATCCATCACAAATACAAGTCCTGCATTTAAAATCCTACTTGAGTGCAGATGTATTATGAGCAAATATACTTAATGTAACTTACTGCAGAACCAGTGCTTAAAGTACTGTTTCTGCAGTAAAGTGTCACCTGCATATGGATTATATTATTGACATTATTACATTAACACTGATGCATCAAAGTGTAAGCAGCATTAACTGCTTTAACTACTTTAAGCACAGTTTACAGTTCAGTAGTTTAGTCCACTGTTTCCCAAAGTAGGGGTCAGGCCCCCCAAAGGGTCACAAGATAAATCTGAAATTTGTTTCAATTTTTTAATATATTCTCAGTTTTTTCTGTAAAATATTTAATTTGACCTTTTATGACCCTGAACAATTATTTCAAAGAAACCATTTGAAAAGTGGTTGTAAGGGATCACAAGGCAAAAATGCTGGAAGCCCTGGCAATGTGTTGTTTTTTATTAGCTCATCATATGTCATCAATGCAAAATGTACCAGTAAAGAATGTAGAAAATAAAGTTTGCAGTGGCTAAAAACTGTAGTTAAGTAGACTTAAGTTCTTAAATAAACAGAGAATAAGAGTGAGGAGAGAGAAAGCAGAGATCCTCTTGTTCTCTAATTCAGATTATCCAGTGAGGCTGAGCCAAGAATCTCTGAAAAACCACCCAGTCAATAAAGGCCAAGGTCTCTAATGCCCACATAAGTGAATCATTCACAGACAATTTGTTCCAGTGCAGTGCGAACAGCCATGTATGCTTAGTGAGAATATGTTAAGTAAGTCTAAATTTTGATTCACAGAGATTCGTCTAGTTGAATCATCATTCAGCACCACACTGACTACAAAGTGCTCGTGACTGGGGAGCCAAAAGGGGTTCAAGGTAAAACTGAAATACTACACTGATCTGTATTATGAACTGTGCTTTGTGAGGAGTTATTTTATCAAACTTGCACTGAATAGACCTTTCACACAGCTGACATTTTGCCATGTTATGGAAGAAAATCACAGGTGTAACTAATAACACTGACAATGGCTCCATTCAATTTGAGAGCCTGCAAGGCAGCCATAGATAATGTTATTAATTATGCCTGTGAATATCCTGCTATGGACATTGGACATGCGTGCTAATGAAAGCTTGTGCATCCATAGGCCTGCACTAGCACCTAAAACATGCACAAAAGGGCCACAAGTTCGGCTTTTTTTTTTTTTTTTTTTTTTTTTTTGCATTTGCTATTAAATTTGTAGCGACATGTAATCTAACCATAGAACAGAGTCTGCACTGTGCAATTTTATTGACTTTGGACATCCATGAGTCTGCAACTGTCTATATTGGAGTTGATATACCATCCATCCATCCATTATCTCCCGCTTCATCCGGAGCCGGGTCGCGGGGGGAGCAGCCTGAGCAGGGACGCCCATACTTCCCTCTCCCTGGACACTTCCTCCAGCTCTTCTGGGGGGACCCCGAGGCGTTCCCAGGACAGCCGAGCGACATAGTCGCGCCAGCGTGTCCTGGGTCTTCCCTGGGGCCTCCTCCCAGTGGGACATGCCTGGAACACCTCCCTTGGGAGGCGTCCAGGGGGCATCCGATAGAGATGCCCGAGCCACCTCAGCTGACTCCTCTCGATGTGGAGGAGCAGCGACTCTACTCTGAGCTCCTCCTGGGTGACGGAGCTCCTCACCCTATCTCTAAGGGAGCGCCCTGCCACCCTGCAGAGGAAACTCATTTCAGCCGCTTGTATCCGGGACCTCGTTCTTTCGGTCATGACCCAAAGGTCATGACCATAGGTGAGGGTAGGAACGTAGATTGACCGGTAAATCGAGAGCTTCGCCTTTTGGCTCAGCTCCTTCTTCACCACGACAGATCGGTACAGCGACTGCATTACTGCTGCCGCTGCACCGATCCGCCTGTCAATCTCACGCTCCATCCTTCCCTCACTCGTGAACAAGATCCCAAGATACTTAAACTCCTCCACTTGAGGCATGGATTCTCCCCCAACCTGGAGGGAGCAAGCCACCTTTTTCCGGTCGAGAACCATGGCCTCGGACTTGGAGGTGCTGACTCTCATCCCAGCAGCTTCACACTTGGCTGCGAACCGCCCCAGTGCATGCTGAAGGTCCTGGCTCGAGGGAGCCAACAAGACAACATCATCCGCAAAAAGCAGAGACGAAATCTGCCGGCTCCCGAACCGAACCCCCTCCAGCCCCTGGCTGCGCCTAGAAATTCTGTCCATAAAAATAATGAACAGAACAGGCAGGCAATAATGACAAAAGGCAGCCCTGCCGGAGTCCAATGTGCACTGGGAACAGGTCCAACTTACTGCCGGCAATGCGGACCAAGCTGCTGCTCCGGCTGTACAGGGACTGTACAGCCCTCAACAGAGGGCCTCCAACCCCATACTCCCGGAGCACCTCCCACAGAATGATGCGAGGGACACGGTCAATGCCTTCTCCAAGTCCACAAAACACATGTGGACTGGTTGGGCAAACTCCCATGAACCCTCAAGCACCCTGTGGAGGGTATAGAGCTGGTCCAGTGTTCCAGTTGATATACCGCTTGAAATATTACATCCCTCATTAAATGGATGAAAGGCACAAGAAGTGGCCATATACTGATGTTACTGAAGTGTCCCAGAGTACAGTTTGTTTTATTCAAGTCTAAACTGAGCTCTACAAAACCGAAGAAATACAATAAGTATATTTAAGATGCAGAAAGTTGAATACACGCTTAAGTATTAATCAATGCAATTTAACTTGAAATATCACTATGAGTATCCTTAAAATTGACATTATCAGGGGAAGGACATGGAATAAATCCTGTGCAACATTCTCTGTAATCATGAGTATTTGGTTTGATGGAGACATTTTTGAAGACCCGCTCCTCATGCAGTATCAGACAGATCTTGTGAGTGCTTTTTAATGGCGACTAACCGGAGATCCTAGGCTGTGGCCGAGTTCATGGGCGAGGGTCAGCTGGACGTGTCGAGGAGGCAGGAACTGTCCGTAGTTCTGAACTGTGACCAGACCCGTGTTCAGGGTGGAGGTCTGGCCGTTCCGCAGGGTGGTCTGCTGTGAACACACCCCTCCCCAGTTACCTGAGGTATAGATAGACAAGGGGATAAAGATGGAGATTGTGGGTCTGGTTTCCACTGCCGGTCATACAGAATAAATGACATTTAATACTACATAAGAAATAAGCATATAATGATGTCTTCTGATGTGGTTTATGTATTTTACCACTTTAGTTTACAGTAGGTATTGCATGACAAGAAAGTGGTAGAAATATAGGTTTTTGGTAAAGTTGACAGCTCATGAATGCATCATAGTTGCACAAAAATCCAACTGTATTTACTGTCGATACTGCAGATTCAACAGGCTGCAGACCTCCCGAAAACATACCTGCCTGTCACTCTGCACGACAGTATGGTTGCATAACTGACCTTGTGTTACTGGAAATACCTTAAACCAACAATGTTTTGCTACTGAAGTGTTATCGACCTCTGAGGCCCCCCTGTCAGGGAGGCACGGACAGACAGACCAACAGACATTCTGAGTTCCTCTAGTTTCACATCAAAGCCTGCAGAGTCATTTTGCCTCCAATAGTCTCCAGTTTCTCTGGGTTTATGTAATGCCCCCAATAGCCATCCCCACAATTACAAACAGCTGGCAGCATTCACATGGATGAATGGCTGGGCTGTGACATCATCTTTCAGCTGGCCAGCCAGAGGACTAGTTTTGCAGAAACAAATCCGATTGGTCAACCTGAGAACCTATGCTATAGTTTTTTAGAGAGTTGAGCAAAGCAGGCTTCAGGTAGTTCAACAAGACAATCTCTTACATTCCTGACATTTCATGCTACATTAAACAAGGTCCTTCTTATCGTACAACACATACAGGCTGATAATCAATTAAATACTGCAGCTAACCACCTGTGACTCTAATCTAAGCCCAAGAAGTTTACCACTTTACCTACAGCATGCATCCATGTCTATTCATACTTTTCCCATCTATCATCATTTTCTATGCACAGCTACCACCAAGTCTTTCAGTCAGCTACTGTAGGAGTAATTTCCATATTTCCAAGTGTCCATCCTCTCCATTGGCTCTCTCCAATGCCCATGTGTGGTTCGGGGTGGAGGTCTCAGCGCTTCCCATGCAGGCACGTGAATTTTATATAACACCTGTTACACAATGTGGTCAGCAGTACCGTTTTCAGGGGTATGGCTTGTGAGGTGCACGTCTGTTAAAGATATGCCGTTTCAGAGAAATCCGAGGTCACGAGGTGTCATTGAGGACTGTGGGAACCAGTCGCGGGCATCTGGATGTTTTTCTTTCACAGTGGGCGTAAGTGTGACGTCCAGGGATGGTGAGAGACAGTTAGAAGTCAAAAAACAAAAACAGAAGTGTCCCCTGTCTCTGCTGTTGTAGAAACAGTGAGGGCACTGTAGTGGTTAGATGGATACGTTGCCATCAAATGTCAGGTGAAAGAGGGTACAGGGGCTAAAAGCAAAAAGAGTGCATGTCCACAAACTGCCAGACAAAACTCCCCCAGCTATATTCATCAAGAATTCTGGATGCATTTCACCAGCATTCCCGCTTTTGACCTAAAATGGCCCCCCTGGTGGGCTATTCAAGGAGCTGGGTTTCCTAGAAAGAGCTTACTTTAGAGGCCTGCGCTGTGGTTTTTGGCAACGCGAGCAGAGAGGGGCTGCGATTTCGTCCCCTCCTCCTTCTCGTCTTCGCCACAGAAAGGAGCCGTAATGAAAGACTCCTATTATTAGCCCGCCGGACAAACACAGTCAGGAGAAACAAACAGACCTCCGGATCACTTGGACATAATGCACACACTCCCCATCAAGAGGAAACCGGCACACACACTGAGACACACATGAGCAGGAACAAGAAAGATGGTATCACCCACTGCAAGAAATATTTGATCATGTACAGTATCAATTAACATCACAGACAAACATGCAGGTGCACACACACACTTTCACATGGTTTGATAGGAGCAAACAAACAATAGTAAAGGGGAAGTCTTTCCTTGGATAAACATGCAGGGGGAGTCCGAGTGTCCCATGACACCTTTAACAACAAAAACAGACACAGGGAGCGATTCCGAGAATGACGACCAAAGTTCTCAGAAAGCTACAGTCGCTCTACTGGAAGTCAACCAAAGGTAACGTAACTGCATCCAGTGACTTTCCATCACTGCTCTCTTTGTCTCCAGAGTTCAATGACCCCCACGTTGCAAATTTAAATGGGATTCATTCACCGTATTGTGAGACAAACTTTGCCTTTTTTCACTTGTGAAAACAAAAGTCTGTCTGGAACACATCATTATTCAGCCTTGTTGTTGGTGTTTTTACACTCATTGATATCAGTTGTGATTCTCACTGACAGCAACTTCATAAGCAACAAGAGTGTAAGTTGATTGAACAGGTAAAAAAAAGGATGTGACTATGAAGCAATAAAATATCATTACATCATTATCGTATTGGTCTGAAGCTCAGGCTGCAGATGAGAAGCAGTGTGTGTCAGTGTTTTCATGCTTTCATGTTCTGGTCTGTAGTTTTTAATACATCCAGGAAACAGACGGTTACACAGACACTTTACTTTTACACATAATCCTCATCTTCATATATGTATGTAATGTTTTTAATATCTAAATTTCTTTTTAAATGTTCTTCTTTATCTTATGACGAGTGCTCTCATTGCTGAGCAGACCTTTTTTTTTCCTCACCCAACACATTTGATAGCACAGTTGACCCTGTGTTAACCTACACATTATCAGTAACACTGACACTAACTGAAACTAATACTACAAGGCAACCATACTGCATTCAGATACAGTGGCTCAAACTGCCGACTCACATGCAGAAGTTTGCTAAGGTTTGTTATAATTGTGCTGGTTCAGCCAGAAGATCTGAACCTTGCAAACTTATACCCTACAATAATGTCTGCTGTCAGTGGGGACCTGCCCTTTGTGACCTTAAAGGGGAACTCCACTGATTTTACACAGTCTGTCTACAGGTCCTGAGGGGTGCTGTTGCATATGTGAAAAATGTTGAATAAAGTCTGTGCTGGCTCCAGAGGGGAGCGGTGTAAAGTTTGAGAAATTGCCTGAAGGGATGTCAAAAAATGATGTAAAAAAAACTCTGGTTCTGCTACTTTGACTTTGATCATTTTAAAAAAAACAAAAAACTGTCTATCGTGAATCAGACACTATGACAGGAGAAGTTTTTCAAGATGTTGCATACGCTGCTTTCTGCGTTTATGGTCACACTGTTAATCCTCTCCCAAAAGGACAACGGCTCTATTGCACACATCACTTAGCCAGCGAACTATTTTAAAAACCCTGAAGGACACCAAACATGTAGTGTGGAAAATTACTATCTGCTCCTCAGTTCGCTTCCAGAGAAGAAGGAATTTCACTGGTGAGAAAAGATCATGTGGCACAAGACGTTTAGGCCCCAACCCCCCACCCTCCACCCGCATTTGAACACAGCTTCAAGAGGTTAGAGGAGGGGTTCCAAGTGATTGATGGGGGCTGTGCGTGATCATGTGTGTGAGTGTTTCTACCATAGCTGTAGGGGCATCAGGGTCTTTGGGTTCATAGTTTAAGGCCTATTACCCAAGACCACTAATAAACCGGTGGAAGCGGGTTATGGAGATACTCAGCTTGAGCGTATCAGTTTCTGGAGGTCAAACATTATCCACATTTAATACTCTGTTCATTCTTTAGGGTCACATGAGACTGAAAAGTCACAACAATGTCACTGAACAATGTTCGTGTGTGTGTGTGTGTGTGTGTGTGTGTGTGTGTGTGTGTGTGTGTGTTCATCACGTGAGATGTCACCATGGCGATCATGCTGTGGAATGCAGTCACCAATCCTCACTAGCATGTCTGGGAGTGTGTGTGTGTGTGTTTGTGTTTGTGTGTGTGTGTGTGTTTGTGTGAAAGGTTCATTGCTCCCTAATTGCATGTCGTTGTGGTGGTCTGCTCTCACGCCCCTCAGTTTAGCCAATCAAAAGCTGCGTATGAGACAATGTCATAGACACATGCAGGAAGAACCTCCTACCACAACAATTCCATACATGTCCAGCTTCCTCCGACACAACAATAATGCTACACACAGAGTCTGTCACCGGACCTGAGCGACATAGCTGACGTCAGGGAGTAGTACACTTGTGTATATAGGTCATTGAACAAACTTAATGCAAGTTGACTGAGAGTTTGTGACTTTTGTGTTTACAAAGTTCTTCTTCAGCATTTCAAATCTTGTCATCAATGAGTTTCAGTGGCATTTTGTAGAAATGTGGGTTACTGAGCTATAATTCAGGTGACAGACAAAGTGTGAAGCGAGTTCATAATAGCACAATGCAAATGGTTACTTTAAGGGAGAGCAAAAAGAAATGTTGCTTAATTTTTAGCAGAAGAGTGTGATTCATTTGCTTTTTTGTTAATTTTTTTTGTCACTGTGTGCAATTTTATTTGGTATGTAAATAGTGAAATTAAAATTTAAAAATAAAAATTGAAACATGCCCATAATTAACAGACTAGTTGGTGACATTTCCTGATGATTTCAGCAGAGAGTAAGCAGCTTTGAATGCAAATCAGCAGGGATTGGTAATTGAGGAGTGCGCTCACGTTTTGTTTTTGGTCTCTCAAACCAAAACACTGCTTGAATAACAGGCCTGAAATTGGAGCTGTATAATTCCTGCAACTCCATGGCCCACGCCATTATTTTATTCCAAGAAGACCAAAGGAGGCTTACAAGCATTTTGCCTGCAGTTTGGACTTCCTTTGCAACTTAATTAACCCTGATAATGAAGTAAACAGCTAGTATGCATTTGCACTAGTTTACACCTGCTTTATGCTCAACATCTACTTTTCTGCTTCTTTTACTCTGAAATTATGTTTTTTATCATCCGTGTCAGTGCGGTTGAATTCAAGCTGATTCTGCACCATCCAACACCCTTGGTTCCCCTCCTTCATGGGTCAAATAATTCACACTGATCTGGAAACTGTGAGTGTTGAACGTGGCCTCTGGCAAGGTTGTGTCATATGAAGGCCAGGGAGTCCTGGGAGCCAGAGGCGGAGCTGCGCTCCAGTAGATCAACAGAGATTCACGCCGAGATTCCCACAGAAAGGCAGAGCAGGAAAACATTATTTCACTCGCCAAGTCTTATGCTCTTCATATCATCCTACAAAAACTAATTAGCTTATTTTTTTTAACCATGCTCTATTTTTGACCACGTCTTTCTAGTAATGTTTGTTGGGTTTATGGTTAAAATATTTTTGTTAAAGATAAAGTAATTTATTTTTCTCAGTTGTTGGCTTCAAGTTAAGTCTAGGTTAAAGTTTTGATCAGGCTCTAAGGGTGTTAAACTGATCTTATTTCATAATATCTGACCATACCATATATACTCTGTATCAGCTTGTTTGAGCACTTGAAGCTATATGATGTTTACACTGTAAACCATACCTGTTAACATTGGGATTTGAAAATAAGGGAAATTTTCCAGTGTCCTGCCCTGGGGATGTCCCATAACCCTTACCTCTGTCCACACACCCCTTACATTTGAACAGGGGTCTACACAGTGAACCCTAAGATCATCACTAGGCAATCACTCACTTTAACAGAAACCAATGTTTGACCACTTGTGTGTGACCTCTTTTCTACATCAACATGCAGCTTTATGGCAACACCCCAAAGGCAAAATGAAGTCATATTTTTATCATTCCCTACAGTGCAGCACCTGAAGCCAAAACTGTTGAGGAGACACTTAATTGATTCGAGGACCTCAGTGCAGAAATATGAAAATGACCGATCCGCTGTATCTGTTACTTGCATGTGTCACAGTAAGTCTGCCTCACCGGCCTTGCCTTCCCAGGCGAGCCCCAGCACTCCGCTGTAGTCTCTGTCAGTGAGCAGGTAGGACAGGCAGAAGTTGCCCCAGTTGTTCTCAGAGTACAGACTCAACAGTTTCTCCGGCCCGATGTACAGAGGATATAGAGGATCATTTTTATCCTCCTCCTTCATCACCTAGAGAGGGACAGACAGAAAATGTCAAGGCCTCGATTACTTGTTGTCAGGAGTTATCAGAGACCTGCATCTGAAGTGCATCACTATAAGATTTGGGACAATTGTGCCGTTGTTTGAGCACAGAGGAGTCTTACTCTGAGGGATTTGACTTTGAAGTTAATCAGCTTGATGCCATCAAAGTCCACCTTGTCGTAGATGTCATTCACAGCTCGTATGTAGGAGCCAACCTGCGAAATACATACAAAATGTGTTACACTTGACTCTCTACACTCAACCAAGTTTGGGTCATGTGAGGTAATCTGTGAAGTGCGGTTATCCACAGGGTATTTTCAGTGTGGGTGGCACAACTGATCACACGTTCACAGAAGCACGTGCAAACCAGTCACATGTGAAGGTCTGAGTCTATACAGCAGCAGATGAACATACAGTAGAGCCTGCTGGGAATTTCCATACATGTAAATATTGACACCTTGGTTTCAGGAAATGTTAAAACCAGGTCAGCAATGATTGACAGCGGCATTTTGTCTATTTACAGTTGAAGATCACACCACGGCATTGCTTTCAGTATATTTTCTCACTCGGTGTAACAAAGGTTTGGCCCTGTACCAGGCACAACAACAAGTGTGTGTGTTCAAAGTGGAAAGAATCCGAGGGGATGTGATGAGAGGACAAACAGCAGGTGGACGGCCAGAGAGAATAAGAGTGTGGCCGCCAAGAGACGGTCTTACTCATTAACTGACCTTGCTTTGACCAGAGATTTAATTAAAAAAAGCTCAGATGTGACACAGATTTCCCGACGGGGAACACAAAAATGAAGGTGCATCCTGTTCCAACCTGAACCTAAATCAGATGCTGAGATCATGAATTTAAAGCAGTTTGATCAAAACAAACATCTGCGCTCTTATGGTTTTGTAGAAAATATGGAATGTGATAACGAATACTGTTTATTGGTTTTAATTTAGAGGATGTTACAAAAGTGATTCTGTTCATCTGGATCTCATATCAGTATGTGGCTAAACTCAATATTTGGATAGCATCTCATGAACTCTGACCCCACTGAGAAGAGTTTTGTTCAGACAGAGAAACTTCAACACAGACAGACACGTAAATCAGTGTTATCTGTCTTATTACTGAAGCAATACAGGCATGCCAGCAGCTTTGAACCACAGGTCAGCCAGCACTAAGACCAAGATCAGCTTAAACCATAAAAGCAAAAATCCACTTTGGTTTTAAACTTCTGCAGATACAGGTTTGGAGTGAAAAAGAATATTCCTCTGAAAATCGAACCAATAGTTTTCCACCCACCAGGTTTCCCTCAGTGAAGGTCTAAGGCTGATGCAGAGGTTTTACTGCTCTAATAAGGTCAAAAGTCAAGAGTGCAGGACAAGAGGTTGCGTGTTTGACATTTTAAATGTAATAAGCCCTCAGAGTTCACAGAGTGAATTAAGAGGAAGGTCACTCAATTTTCAAACCAGGTTGTGTTATTGCAGTTTTGTACTTTTAATGGAAAACTTCTGCGTCTATGCTACTACATCTGCAGCTTGTCTGTGGTATGGCACCTGAAGAGTGGTTACTTCACACTGAAGGTATACACTGGAGCTTCTGCATGCTTGTTCTACCATGTGGACTGGTGGGTCTGTGGCAGGTGTAAAAGCCCGATCCAAAGCCTTTTTGGCCAGATGCCTGTAATCCATGTGCCACCATGCTCTCTGAGAATGAGAAGGTTCACAAACTCCTCCCTACTGCTGCCATGTCTATTGACAGCTGTGTGTGTCTGTGAAGGTCCTGGCATGTGACCCCATATTCGGCCTAACAGCAGTTACAGTTCAGGCCATTATTTAATATTGCTGAATATCTCAGTGTAAATAATGTACGACCCCAAAACAAATTGCTTTCCTCTCATTTGCTAGAAATCCTGAAATATTTCACAGAGATATTTAGTAACAGACTCTGAGATCCCCGACTGCTCATTTTAGGTCAGTTCAGTTAAATAAAGGGAAACAGCATGAAACAACTTTTAATTCAGTATTTAAGACCCCTTTTATTGTTTCTTTGAAACAAGGTGTTTTGCATTTTGAAATCTGAAATTACTACTGGCATGTAGTTTCATTTGTTTTATTAAGATAAGCTTTCAGGATTGAGAATTACAACAGGTGAACTTTGATTGCGGCGCCATGTACCTAAAATCTAGGACACTGGATGCACGAGCAGGATTGTACACAAAGTGTGCCCAGCTCAGTCAACAGTTGAGGAACCCTGTTTTCTTTTGATGCTCGTGCCGGATGTTCCATTACACCTCTCCCCTGAGGTCTGAAACATCGGGCAGCTCAGGTATCAACAGCATCTAAGTGCATCACTCTGAAGAGGGGGACACTAAGGCTAGGGCTTTTGCTTTGTGTCGCTATAAATAAACCAAAGAATCAGACCTTTAAAGGTACAGCATGTAAGAATAGGCCACCTGCTGAATTCACACTCCAAACATATAGGGCAAGCATATCATCAGAGTAACCCCTAACTGCAGGTTCAGGTACCTGACCTAAACTATCAGACTATTGTCTCTTAAGATATAAAGTGGTATTGCAAGACAGGACGGGATAGCTGGTTAGCATGCTTACTTCAGTCTATATTTCTGCAACACAAAGACATTTTTGACTGTAAAAATTTCAGTTAGGACAACATTCAAAGATTAACGCAAATCTTTGAATGTTGTCCTAACTGAAAATTTTACTTATTGCACCTTAAATCTTCAGTGAGCTCTACTTTTAGCTAAAATAGGGAAATATACTTTACATTTTGGGTTTCTTGTATTTCTAAACCCTTTTGACTGCTGCCAAAAGCTTGAAAACATGAAATCATGGTCATGTTTTCACATATGAAGAATCATCTCCTCTCTAGTGAAACTAAGATAAAAGATTTAAACCAGTCACCTGAGCCACAACAGCTTCAACAGACTTGAACCTCTTGTAGTAGAGGTGGTCAGCATGGAAGTGAAGCAGGCACGATGTCTTGGACTCATCCACTGTTCGCCTCAACCGGCTCGCTGGTGCCTCCTGTGGATGAAAATGCAGGGACATGAAGAAAAAGCAAGAACCACACAAGATCAGATCCTAAAGTGGAGACAGTCTGGGAGGCAGATTTGAAGTCTGCCTGTTAAATTACTTAACAGTTTGTCCTCATCAGCCCTTGTGATATGTGCATCAGATCAAAACATGACAGTTTCACCTGGAATGTGTCGCATGTCCCAGTTGGAAAGCAGATATGTAGCCAGAGGAACGCAACGTGGCTCCACTGGGAACATCTGCTCAGATCATTTCATGATCAAACAGTGGAAATGATCTTCACCTGCTGGCATGTCGTTAAAAATGGATCTACATCAATGTCCCGACATCTATTGTTGAGAATGCACATTAGGACCACCACCCAGTTGGCCAAAGGTTAACAATAGTGTACCCATGAGGGAGATTAGCTAAATAGATATGGCAGATGTTTATTCCTTTATACCTGGTTTTATAATCACTTTAAAACACAGAGAAGGCCATGTTTGTTTTGATCTGTAGCAGCCACTGTAAATTTAGGCCCCTCAAGAAGCAGTTTTCAGCTTTCTGAGTCACCATGATATGTTTTCTGTATCTTACACAGTTTCTGTTACTGTCAAAGCTTCCTGCTCAAAGTTTATCCTGTTATTTACTCTTGGTGACTCAATAGGCTAAATAAAACTGACCGAATTAATGAATGTGCTCGTAAATAAGGTCAGTTATACCAGATGAATCAGACTGACTGGTTTCTGAACTGGTTTGGAATTAATTGGCTATAAATGGTTTTGTAGAGGAGGTGTTTTAGGGTGAGGGCAGAGAAAGAAAGAAAGGCAGTGATTATTCACTGAGGTGATGTCTGGACTGTCCTACCTCATTGGGTCTGAGGCTTTGGGCGAGGAGGTTTAGATGTTCTGTACTGCAGAATCCATCAGGGCCAGTTCTCATGGATGGCAGCACTACACAAAAATAAACAGAGACACTTTGTTACACGCACAGTATAAAAGCTGAGATGTGTTGATGTACATGTGCAGTCCAACTCTTCTGTCTCTCCCTCAGCCAAAAACACACAAAGACGCAGGGTAAACACAGACACACAAGCACACACCTCACCACTAATTTTGCCCTCAAACATCTTGATTCAGTTGGTGAACTTTGTATTTCCCATCAGTGACTTATTTTTGGGTGTACAGTGTTCCAAATAAAACAGCTTTCTTCAGTCATAATGAATAATGGAACACATTTTGGAGCAGACAGGCCATTGTGAAAGATAACCTCACAAATAAACACACCAGAGATGTGGACAAAACACAGTCTGATATTTGGAAAATTATTTGCTTGCACTGAAATGATTATTGTAAATATGTTGTGTGTGCTTAACCAGGAGCAATGACCATGGAGGGAATGCTGAGTGATTCAAGAGCTCCAGAGCTGGACAGGAGTCCTGAAACAGATTTCAAGGTCTTGTAAATCATAGTATCATAGGAAAACATACTAGGTCATGTGATTCTCTGCTTTAGTCAACAAATGCATGAGATCACAGTTATTGCTTCAGAACCCCAGTCATAGAAAAGATGACCGGTTTGTTTCCTGGAGTAAGTTTATGGGAAGCAAACTAATGACCCAAGTTGATAAACTAATGGCACATATGTATTTGTGGTATTGCGGCTGTCAAACCTAAAACTTGAATCAAAGAACTCATGTTTTCTTCAGGACACATGCCATGTGGTCTCCCATTTAAAACATGCATTTCCTTTAAACTGTTTCCTATACAGAACAATTTGAAACAGTATGTGCAGATGTCCACACTGACCACCACGTCAAACAGTTAACATGGGCAGAAGCACCCTCGCATTTTTAAACGCTATAAATAGAGAATCCACATTTGGAAATCAGTGCTGGGGTCTTGAGTGGGAGCCATGGGGCTGCCTGTGGAAAACGATGTGATAGGTGCTGGTTTGATTTCATTAAAACAACATAATCGTCTGCAATTTGCAGCACCTCTGGGACAATTGTCTCTTTAAGATTGATGCAATAATGACGGGATTGCAGTCCAGGGAGGCATTGCATTTGCATAAATTGGCTCATTACTGCACAGCACTGGCAAAGACACAGAATTCCAGGAAAATGCAAGGAGCCAGAAAGACTTCATTGCAACAGAGTGTTGTAGGTTTATGGTCAGAGACTGTGAGGAATTTGCATATGAATATGGAGGAACAAATGTGATGAAAACTGCTGCAAAATGTTTCAAATTAATGTCAAATAATCAAAACAATAAGTTTCGGAGGAATGTACAGGCTAAGATTAATGTATAGAGAGCAAAATGTAATGCAGACAAAACGGATTTGAAGTCCACACGTTACAGTAGAGTCACATGGCACATTAATCACACTCACATGCCGCTGGCAGGAGTGAGAGTGACTCAGTCATATAGTGACCCCTAAGAACCTCAAAGGGGTAATGCAAAGCGTGTGCATGTGCATGTATGTGCGTGTGAAACACTCCCGGTACAACAGACATGGGTCTACAGTGAGGGATGGGCAACACATGATTGGATCACACCGTCCTACGAAAGATCTCCAGCCAATCACAAACCTGTGATTCGTTCTATACATGGTATGAGTGGGGGTGGGTCGTGGGGGTGGATGTGGATGTGGAGGTCTAAATATCGGGCGTCGACCCACTGACGGAATTATTTCCAGACCTTTTTGCTCACCCATATTCTGTTTCTTTTTCTCCCTGTCTTTCTGTCTCTCTCTCATGTGTTTCTGTGTCTCTGTCATGCTACAGGAGAAAAAAATAATAATTAATTCTGACCTGTGTTTCCAACGTTGCTAAAGAAAAGCAAAGAAAATGTTTGAGTGATTGTGGGCAGAGTTTTCGATTAGAAACTGCTGAATGACCAGTACAAGACTTACAGTTTACAGTTACAGTTTTTACAGTTTTTTTCATATATATATATATATATATATATATTGCAATGCGACGTTTCCATTTTTGCTCCAGCGTCACTGCTCAAGTGCCCCACCAATGATACTTGATCAGGACAAGTGTCATTCAAGTGTCCCCTCTAGTTGGCCCAGGTACCAGTATGGCCAGTGCACGTGCCCCATTGGTTAGCTCAAGTGCAAAATGACCGTGAAACCTAAATATAACATTCCACTCAACTCTGTCTGTCTGTTTCCCTCCCTGCCCATAACAGAGAGTATTTACACCACTGCTCAAGTACAAATGGCTACAGCTTAGATGAAACCTCTGATGTGTCATTTAATCGATGGTCTGTCAATTCACAAAGCCCAACAGTTCTAATAGCATGATTCACAAGCTTGGTGGGAGATTTTCTGCCTGGTCCACAGATTATGTCTCATGTAGTCCAGATATCCTGGATCAGCCCTCATCCTTCCCCATTTGTACAACTGATCAAACCTCTATAAAGCTGAAGCCGTTTTCTATTGATGATCCTGCTTTGAAGTAAATATATTTCAATACACTGTTTTCATCATGTAACAGTTCTTTTTATCACAATGATTTATCACAATGCCAATGCTGCTGTGTCTTTAGCACTAATGCCACAGAGTGATAACCTTAAGACGCTGATGCAACACAGAAAGTTCAGCCAGTGTTCTGGAGATATTTCTCAAGTCCTCCGTGCTTATGTAATATAATTTGGCAATGAATACCATGAGGAAATAGATGTGTGATGACTGGATTATTAAACTGAAGATATGAGAGTTTTATATATGTGTAGAATCTTAATGAACCCTCTAGTGAGTGTGAAAATATTAAAGGACAATGCAAGAGATGACACACAACTTCACTTTCAGTGACACAACTATTAATTGCCCAGCAATTAAATATTAAGAGACTTTCAGTGATATTTAAAATTTGTGTATTACTCTTGATTTAACTCAAGGAAGTATGAGGTCAATAGGTGTCCATTGTTCATACTGAAACTTCCAAAGGAAAGTCCCATAAAGCAGTGCAGAAGTACACTGCAGCAGCAAGAATATGACAAATATAGATTTAAAAAAAAAGAGTCGGATCAGTTGATAATAGATGAGCATGGGTACAGTGTGCAAAACATCTGGGTTGATATGATCATACTACACCGACTTGATTGACTAACACAACAAACAGAGAAAATTGATGTGCATTAAAGTCACCACATGATGGAAAGTTAATAATGTTCTAAAATAAAGAAAACAACTTACGAAACAAACCTGTTTTGGCACACCTCAAAGAAAACAAACACAGATTGTCAGGATAAACATGGCAAAGGTTACAGTACACCACATGAACATAATATTCCCAAAGGTAGGAACAAAAAATAATTTCACCTTTTACTTCATTGTTATTGTTTGTTATATGGACAGGCTGTATTGCAGTTAGCATTAGCACAGATGTTTTGCATCTACCTGGTTGTTATCTACAGACACTCATGCACTGCTTGACAATGTGTTGATGGCTTATGATTTGATTGATTTGTCCATTACTTCATTGGAGATTGGAGGTAACTTTGTACTAATACTTGTAATACGTACTTGCCATTGTACCATCACATGTGTCAATCTACTGTGTCCACATTGTCAGTAAATCCTTCATACCATAAATGTATATTGTTTATTATTCATATTCGATATAGAACAATGTCCTTAATTTTCAGAAGTCTTTGAACTTGAAGCAGAACAAGCAGGTGGGCCCCGCTCTGGGCTGTGCTCTGTGTCCCAGATTTGAGAGACCTCATGTCATCCCAGGAGACGGAAAGTTCCTCAAATAACCTGTGTTTCCCCCAGACGACACCATGGGAAGTGGAAATACACACAGGAGTAGACGCATTACATTAGCCCCTCATGTCCTAATTTACTACTTGAATGGAAGCATTGATTGTTCATTGAAATATCATGAGCCAAATCTTTTACAGTTTCCTGCAGATATGCAGGCCTGTGAATGAAAGAACAGGATGTTGTCAGCTGTAATGCTATCTAATGTAAATGTTGCTACAGTCTCAAAAGGGATTGGAGAAATGGCAGTAGGCGTAGGGAGAAAGGCAGCCAGGGAGTCTGTGTAGAATTAAGGGGAAAGCAGTCTGGGGGTGGAGTGGGTGGGGGGGGGTTTGGCACAATCTGCATGTTTCTAGTGAAATGCTTTCTCAGAAATAATCTTCTACTGATGCAAATGTGCACGTGCACCCTGGGAAACATACAGATAGAACCACACATACACACTGACACACAAAACATCTTGATGGCTCAGTGATGGCTGCCATCTGGTCGACATAGTGGCAAACCAACTAAGAGTTTGTTTTCATCTCCAGGGTCTTCAAACCCTGTGAGACGTTCTACATGCTCCTATTCTATTTTCTTCTCCCCTTTCCCTTTAGAGGCTGATATCCTTCTCCTGCCATTGTACTGTGGCTCTTCCTCCTCTTTCACCCTCATACCTTCCTTCGTACTTTAGCCCCCATCTCCCCACCTCCTCCTGCAAAAATCCCACCATCATCAGTTTGTCTTTTCTTTGGCCTGTGCCCAGGAAAGGTTCCAACACCCCCTCAGAGCCTTAAATAGGTTCTGGTGTTAAATTATAGCTTCACTCTTACCATGAGTTAAGAGTACAGATAGTTCACTGACCCCTCATAACCTTCATTTGTATAGAGCTCAAGGCTGCAGATACTGTACAGATACAGTATGTGAAAAGAGCAAAGAGGATTAGTCATGGGGGGAAGATAGAATTTGCTGTAGTTGTTTATCTTTCTGTGAGACTGCCAAGAGGGCCATGAATCAAACTGTTGGGGGAGATCTACTGTAGCAAGGAATTTATTTTTGTCCTCTTGCCATCATCAGCAAATGGCCAGGAAATGCAGCTGGGGTTATGATGTGTCATTTGGACAATTTCAGTCTACAGATGCACAAGCTTGATTTCTTTTTACACCCTGGAGACTTGGGGCAGTTAGAGGGTACTGCAGAGCCAAAATACATATTTTTCTTAAAGTGGAAAATGGAAGCTAGTCTTACCCATGTCATCCTCATGGTAGATTATAGAGTGGTGATCTGTTTCGATGCTGGTGTATCTGTGTACTGGCTCTATGTGATATGTCCCGTTGTCTGTATGGATCGTTCCCTCGAACTGACCCTGCAACACGGACCCATGGCAGGCTGAACCATGTTCACCTGCAAGATCGGGTCAAGAGATATAACATGTCAGGGTCAGAGAGGCGTAGATGAAAACAATAGATAACTGAGGAGTAGAGACAGAAAGAAAAAAAATGATATAATACTGAGAGAATCTTAAAGATTAGAAACAGCATTCAGACATTCAAGCTGCACAGTTCATTAATTTTTACTTTGTTCTTCAAATTTCAATAACCAGGAATGTTTTATCACAAATGTTTTATCCAAATATTTAATCCAGATGGTTTATTCAAACCCTAAAGACTACAAATGACTGTTGATATAAGGCGATTAAAAGCTTTGATGCCAGTAAATCCACTAAGATTTGAATACCACGTAAGTTGTTCCCAGCCATACTAGATATCCCTGCCATACTCACCTTCTAGAGTTCCTGAATATATGTGGGAGAGGTCAGCTGATGTGGAACCATTTTCACTGACCACCATGAAATTTTCTGAAAATACTGCTGCGTTGTGTTGCAATTGCAGACGGAAAGTTCTGAAGGAAACAAAAACATAAACAGCTCACAGATGTGGTCAAAGCTTTGTAGTGCAGTGGAGGCTATACAGATCTATCAACTATCAGCGGGCCAATATGGGCAATTAATGCCAGACATGTGTTGTTGGTTTAGGAAAAGGAATAAAAAACGTGTTCAAACAGAAGCAAACTGTATATTGAGCTGGTGTACGAGCGAAGGAAACATTTGTCACAGTTAGAGAAATTGTGAAGTTACCTGTGGAAAGCAGTAAAGTCTAGCTGCAGTGTGTATTCATGAGGCTTTGTGGCTCTCCTGGCTCTCAGGTGCTTCCTGTGAAGATCCTCCCTGTCATATGACAAGCCCTCATAATGCTTTATATGTGGACTGATGCCACTCACAGCTCCTGGCACAGAGGAAAACGTTCCAGTCATTTCACAGAGCTTCACACTTCACAGGGAAACAAGACAAGGACATCTCACCTTCTGTGTTTATGATCTTCAGCAAAATTAATTACTGTGGCCCTTCACATCGTAAAATCAGCCTTTATGCAGATGACATATTGTTGTACTTATAAGTTTCATGAAGAAACATGAAGACTCATGAGCGCTCCTCTCTGAAAATGCCTGGGATTATTCAGCATAGCATTGACTCCAACTTTAGTTATTAGACAACTAAAAACACAGGTTTGATAAAGATTGAGGAGAACGATGATCTTGTTACGCTATTTGCTACATTGAAAATTTGCAGGATATTGAAAAATTATGAAAATACACTGATTTGATTGATAATTGATCTGTGTTAATACAAAAACATGAACACAAATCAACATAAAATATACAAATTGCAGCTCATGCTGCAGTAACAAGTTACTTGAAGTGACCATTTCTGTTACTTCTTTTAGTTCCTCTAATTTCCCATATTTACTGCCAACAAGCTTTTAGTGTTGCCTCTGCAAACTTAAAATGCACACGGTGTTAATATCTAATATGTGTAGGAAATGTCAAAACTCTATTGAACTTGACATTAAATTTGGTGAGCACATTCATTCTTCCCAATGGCAACCAGTAAACCCAACTATCTCGTGTGATTTTACCTTCTTGCCGTGTCAGAAGTTTTACACTATCGTTATACTGAACGACTAATCACAGTGTTGACTGTGAAAGTGCTGGCCAACTGGAGGAAGCCAGGGGAGAGCCTGTACAAGGTTACCGACCTACTGTTGCCCCTCCTGGGTGAGTCACACTTATCTAAACCCTTAATGTAGGTGTGTACCCCATTATACACAATGGGGAAACTTTACCACCACTGCACCACTGGCAGGTTTTACATGAGGACTCCTGTTTGCAGCATTCCGGAGAGGACAGGTTGAGACATGTCTGAGCCCAGAGGAGGCCAGTCCACCACAGCCAAAGACTGGCTCTCTCTCTCTCTCTCTCTCTCTCTCTCTCTCTCTCTCTCTCTCTCTCACACACACACACACGCACACACACATGCACACACACAACTATACAATCATGAACAAGCCCACATACCCATTCAAGGTGCACACTGAATAAATGCCTCTCATTCAAACACACACACACACACACACACACACACACACACACACACACACACACTAATCTGCACATTCCAACCACTACATTACCTGTAAGCCGTTGACAGCAGTTGAACAACAGCAGCAGCAGCCAGTACTGTTGAGCCCTCATGGTCTTCTTATTGGTGTTTTTGTTTTCCTTTCCTTTCACAGTTTTTTCTTTCTCCCCCTTCGCTCACACCCGTCTCCCTTTTTCATCCTTTCTAACTTTACCTCTCTCTTCACCAGCCTCGTACCTGTGGTCTTCCTACACTGGAATGTGACTTGCTCAGAAGTTCAAGCCAGATCTCAGCATGTGGATACAACGAACACTGAGAGGCATATTCAGACTTGTTTGCGAGCATGTTATGAGTTATCTGCTCAATTAAAGGAGGGATTTGAAATAGAGTTGTAGGAAGATCACTTACTGAAATAGTGAGAGTGGTGTGGTAAAGATGAAAAGAGATATGAACATTTGCAATTGTAGCTGTAACTCAAAGCTGAGTGTAACATTGAATCAGACATTGCTCAGTAACAACAGCACAATACATTTGTGTCAGGCACAAAGCAAACAGGACATTTCTGAAAAACCTGTTGTTTATGGATAAAAGATAGTGAAGATATCTACAGCCAGGCTAGGAACCCTGTAAACTGTGCACAGCTGGGTCTTGGGCTGAATGCTAATGCCAGCGTGCTTGACAATGCTAACATGCTTATATTTACCAGGTACAATGTTCGCCCTATGCACCATCGTAGCTTAGCATGTCAACAGAATAACTTTTGCTAATTAGCACTAAACACAAAATGCAAGGGCTGATGGGAATTTCATTGTTTTTGTAGGTCATAAATCAAAGTTTTTCTCTGATGGTGGTGCTAGACGAAAGGTCTGGGCATAATCAGGGCTATTACAATTAATACTGATAACTGATAACAACTTTTATGGCATTGATCAAATACATTTTGAGACTCACACCCACAAATGTTAACCTTGTAGTGGTACTACAAGAAAAATCAGGGCATCACCAGAGTCAGTGGGAGTTTTACCACTCAAGAGGCTAAAACCAGCTTTCCTTAGCCATTGATAATAAATGCCAAATTTTGAACTTTGATTAATTTCCTGACAAAGGAACGTTCCTCCCACAGGTCTTATTATAGGCCCTTGTATAATAGAGAAAGTGCTAAAATGGCTCCAAATATGAGAAGGAACCAATCATCTGCATGACGCACACTGTGTCAGAGATAGTTTGTGACCGTTTTGGGTAATTTTGAGGAACAATAATGTCTGAAGAGGAAATGAAACACCATTTGACCTGAAAATGAGGTAAATTAAAGCAAAGGTTTTGCTGCTTAAAATAAAAGCCACCTCTTTGATGTATGTACTTCTGCATGGAAAAATAGCAACAAGTGTGCAACAGTTTGCTGAACATGAAATTATTCACAGAATTCCTCTTGATCTATAAGCATAAGCATCTATAAGGGTTTCCATTTCACTGTTTAATAATCTCTGCTGTGTGCATAAGAAATGGACAACAGCTGAGAAATGTATATATTTCCCGCACAGGAACATAGGGTAATGTGTTGCAGCAGTTCAATGGCCTTGATACATGTTTTTCAGGTCGCTACAGTCAAGATACAGCAGAGAGAAAGCTGAAGCTCTGCCATCAGTATGACCACAACAAATTGTTGCTCCCCTAGAGCCCAATTACTCGCTGAACTGCACAAAATTGCTGCAGCTTCTCTCATAAAATTATCAAAATCATAAGTAACTCACACAGTTGTCTCAGATGAATAGCCTTATAAACTTCTATCCTGCTGTCCCTGCCAAGATAAAAGGCTTTACAGAGATCTTTACAGAGTAACGATCGGGACATTAACAAGCACCAAACCAGCACCAAATGTCTTTAAATCATTAAAGCTTCCATGCTATATGGATGCCAGTGGGGGCTGATGGACGATGTGCTGCAAGTAAAACATGAAATTAGACACCAGCAAGCCATACTGAATACAAATATACAGACTACAACAAAACCTATGGTCTAAGATGGTATTTTACGACGAATAACTATGAATGTGATTGAATTTGAAGACCTGAAAGCTTCTTTTTGATTTCTTAAGAAGTCTCTTGATCTTCCCCTTGACATTTTACAACAAAGTCCGTATACTCTGATCTTTTAAGCAGGTTTGAGGGGATCCGGACCCTGATCTTGATGCATATGACCTGACTGTTGTTAAGACGATGACATAACATCCTCATCTAGTTCAGGTCTTCTCATGTCTTAGCTGGGTCATGTCCAGCTATATCAACCTAATAGATGTCACACTTGGGCGGCTGCAGACAGGTTTCTGGCCTGAGACACTACTACACACAACATACTACACCACAAACCTATTCCCACAGGTCAATGTTTTACAGCCTGGTTTAGAGCTTAACCTCCCCCATCCTTTAATCATCCAGTGACTGCCTCCCCCAGAAAACTCCTGCTTCACACTGATTGGACAGCAGGGGATCACCCGTATCTGTGGAATGACATCACAGAATTTACACTCCCACAACTATTGGCTGACACAAATGTGCACACAAACACACACTCACATGCACACATATGGAGGTTGTCGACTTGCATCTGCATTCTCAGTAAAAGGAAGTGTAACTGAACACCCTCATGCGTCCCTCAGGTTGTCCGAGTGAGCTCCAGTGTGCAAAGTTTTAAGCATATTTAAAGAGGTTATACTGTTTTAAGAGGTTTTTGCAAGTGAACCTGTCAAAAAACTACATAAATATGAAATGTAGATGTCAAATGTAATTGTACTTTGCACAGCTGCACTCCTCCTTGTGTAACCTTTACTTCTCTGTAATCACCTTTATTGTGAACTTAAGAGAGGTTACTCCAGGATGGTGACTTTAGACAGCAAGGTGACTGAAATACAAACTTTTCCTCGTGATATGTCATTTGATCTCAGCATTTCATTTCAGGCTGTAGGTTGCTCTGCTTCACTTGTACACATTTTAAAGAGCTCCACCACCAGAAAATTGACATGGGAAACATGTGGAATTAAAATTTATGACCGTTTCCCAAATGCTTGGCTCTCAGTTCTTGCTACATGTATGCTTGCAAAGAAAATAAAAATGAAATTATTTTCAGGCTAATTGATCCTGTCAGCTCTGGGAAATCATCCACATATAGATTTTTTGCTCTGCGTCCAAGGATTCATGTTCACTTCTCCTTTTGGGTTTTGCAGGGTGTGAAGTTCTCATGAGATTTGCTCACTGCTTGACAGAAATGTTTTCAGGGGACTTTCTGGTTGCCTTTGAGGCTAATTCAAACCAACACTACACATGACATCCAATATGACCCTACAAATGTCTGGTATTTAGTGCCAGACAAAGGATCATGGGATAATTGGAACAACTGCAGGCCCTTAACAACTCTTTGGTTCTCTGAGGGTTCGTAGGCTATGGGAATTATCAAATCACATCATTCTGCTGACATAGCCAACTGTTAAACCCTTCACAGGCTTGACCCACTTCACAAAGGGCCGCGGCCTTTCCTTTCTTCATGCCCAGGCACCACACAATATCCAGTCTGTGTCACACTCCATAATGAGTGTATTGTATTCAAGACGTTGACATAAATCTTAGATGAGCCGATAGGCAGCAGCCATCCATCTCTGTCTGTTTATTGATGCGTCTGACGCCTTTGCTGTCAGGATATTTCAGCATGGTACCACATGGTAAGTTCAAAAGTAAAATAAATGTTTTTTTAACCAAAATGTTTGTGGAAAATATTGTTAAATCCAATCATGTGTCGTACATCTATGCAATTCATGGCTTAATATGTCAGTTATGTTATATGTGAGACTCTTGAGAGACAGATTTGTGCTTTACATGAAGCACACTGATGGCTTGTTGCAGAGATCTGGAAGTCCTTTGAAGGCAGGTTCATCAGTTTGTTACAGTAAACCTCACACAGGTGCACATTCTCATTTCAGGGAAGACAGGAGGCCAGCTGAGGTGTCAGAGGTTCACTGCAGAAGTCACTCCATTTGCAATGCAATGCTTCCCCCTAGAGAAATCTTTAAAAAATGAAATAAAGCCCACAGAGCTGCATGGATTATTTATCAATATGCAGCTTTTTTCACTGCTGTTTGTGTGCGCAAGTGATCGAAGTCAGAACGAATTGGGAAACACTGATGTTCAGTGATGAACTGAACTGAACTGAACTGGTACACTTGTAACACTGAGTGCAAATATTTGCCTGTAGTAATGTTTGTTTATATTATAACACCCTTCAAATGCTGCATGCAGCACTACCTCAAATCTCTCACTATCACACTAGATTGAGAAGACTTACAGAGAATTTAGATGGCCTAGCTCTCACCCCCATCTTGTATAAATCTTGCTCTTTGCCATCTTGGGCTCAAGGTCATGACGCGAGCAGCTACCCACAACAACAGACGAGGTCTTTCGGACACAAGATTACAGAACAACTGCAGGGAATATCAGCAAAGACAGGAACAGCCTGTGCCCTTTTCACTAAAAACAGGATAAACCGTATTTGGTAAGGCTCAGAAAAGGTTATTCAGTGTCAATTATAGTTTAATCAGCAAACTGATGCAACAGTCAAGGGAGCAGCATGAACCAAAGCTTGACTGTGCTGATTTTAACTGGAATGTTTTATTTTTATACAAACTATTTACGGGCTATTTAAGTATTAAGTAACTATTTAAGGACATCATGATCACATTTAAAAAATCACCACAAGATGGTTTTAACCCCTTTTTTTTCCCTTTGACTGAATCAGTCGTTGTCTTTACATATAAATGCGTAACTGAATGAGAGCAGGTAGACCGAGAGCTGAAACAGACAAAATATCTGCAGTAATAAGTGCTGAAACTGGTGTAGTAAAATCTTGTATTTGTACAAAGAAGGATGGCACAAAACTGGATTGATTAAAAAGATAGATGTTAATAGACCCCATGAACACAAGCACGGGTTTAACATCTGTTACTCTACAGAAACATTTCAGTCAAATTGGCTAAATTTCCCAATGACATACTAAGAAAGGAACATTATCTTCAGTTGTGTCTACTGATCTGTATGATCGGCCTTTTTCACAGCAGACTTTTTGACTTGTCACTGTAGGAAAAGCACAGGCTATTCAATAAGTCATGACAGTGAGCCAAAAGGCACAATACCAGGACCCTGAAACTGAGAGCAGGAATGTGAAAATGTCTTTCATGAAAATGTGAAGTCTGAATCATGCTCTCTAATTAGCATAAGAATGGTAAGTGGCACATCTAATTTGTGTCTTCCTCTGCTTTTTATTAAAGATGTTATTAGTTTTTAACCCTAATAGATGAGCTGAAAACTGCAAAACTTTAAATCAGTGTTTTTAATATCAGACCGTTAAATGACAGACTTCAGATAAATCCGACTTTGTGGGGACCCTGGCACAGTTTCTTACTCGACTCATTTTGAGTGCAAGAGAAAGAGGCTAAGAAAGAACAATCATAGCCTATTTGGTGCCCCATCTCTAGACAGTCGTGATTATCTGCAAGCCCAGAAGAGGGAGCTGCTCACACACTTTTCTAAAAGTGACTACATTTTGTGAGCAAGCAGTGAGGAAAGGAGGGGGGAGAGGGCCACCCCCCCAAATGGAAACGACAATATCCTCTTCCAGGGACAGAGGGGGAAAGGGTGCAACTCAGCAAACGTACAAAGGTACACTGACACAGAATAAAATGTTAGAACTGATTTGGAAACAGTTTAATTGAAAAAAGAATATATTGTAACAGAGATCAGATCTGTGTGTGTGTGTGTGTGTGTGTGTGTGTGTGTGTGTGTGTGTGTGTGTGCGCACGCGTGCGCCCTCATTTGTTTATACTGCTGATGACAAATGACCCCCTTCCATTAGTCTGTAAATGAAGCCATATGTTTAACAGCATGTGGGCGAGACGCAAAGACACAGACCTGTTCCCAGTTGACCAGTCGCCACACACACACACACACACACACACACATACAAATACACTATGGTCTGCAGCACCACCCAACATATTATTCATAGGCCGGCGTGATGTCATTTCATGGGTTATATTTGTTTATTTAAAACATTGGTATTTAGATAATGCTCATGTGTAGTTTAACTGCTCCCAGCTCAACAGATCACTGCAACCGGATATTTCTGGACCTTTGATATGTGGCACAAAGGTGCTACATGAGTGAAAAATTACCACATAAGTTTGGTAAACAGCTGAGGAAGAAGAGGTGGGAATGGTTACAAAAGAAGTTAGAGAGTGACTGTTGTGTCCAGACGTGGGAGGGAAGTTCAGGCCCACGTTGGGAACCAGGAGGGAGAACGTTTCAGGCCAGGCTCGTGGCACTGGAAGAGCCAGCAGTCACAAATCAAACCCATGCAGTTCGGGTCTGTTGCGTGTTTGGAGGAGTTCCTTCTGTATCAGAATTTAAGACTTTAATGTGAGCAGCCAGTGGAGGGAGCACGGGAGGGGGGTGAGAAGAGAGAGTTTTGGGGAGGTTAAAATCGAAGCAGGCAGCACCGTTTCTGGATAAGGTGCAGCGGTTGGAGAGAATGAAGTTCAGCCAAGAGGGAGTCACAGTGAGCCTACAATCTGAATAAGGAGCTTGACTCAAAATGCAAATGTGAAGCAGCTGTTTGATTTGATCCATTTCATGTGAGATTTGGCAGAACCATTCAGCAGAAATGATTCTCACGGCCTTCATGTGCTCTGCTCGCCACTTCGTCTCCTTTTTGTTTCATTTCTAATCCAGGAAGGGTGTTGATAACTCATGCAACAACCTTTGACCTCTAATGACTATGTTGGCAGCGGCAGCACCTCCAGTAATGGTTCACATAGCTGGGCTATGTTGGCGGCTATCAGCAGAATGGCTGAGGGATAACATCATACATTCTTCCTGCATGGGCTCTTAAGTGTGGTACCAAGATAACCTCTGCAATACAGCTTTGTTAAAATACCAACAGCTTTGTCCTTGGATACTCAACCTTTAGAAAGACACATGGTCTACCTTAATACTGTGTACATAAATGTATACAATACAAAGAAGGCAAATACATTCTCAAAAGCATATTCTAACATGCACAGTTTTATGCAGTTTGCAGCATGTGATTTACTTTTAAAGCTGCACTTAAAAAGTTTTATATGTAATGACAGTGAGTCCAGTGACACTTTATGTGTGACACCAGTGACACTGCCGCAGAGAATTATTACCCAACTCTCCAGTTTCCCTCAGCTCTACAGAGTTTTATAGCCTGTTTTACGTAATTGTTTTGATTTTACGGCCCGCAACCTTAATGTTTGGTGCACTCTCTGCACTGCCATGAACTGTTTCAGCACAAAATGCTACATCAAACAGGAGATGAACAAGCTGGTGAAGAAAGCCGAGTACAGAAACATATTTCCATCAGGAGCTGGTGGAGACCAAACCACAGCTAAATGGAGGGTGAATATTGGGACTTACTTTCATCAGATCATAAAAAACAAACTCCAAATGAAAGCTGATATTGGTCTGCATCTGCTGGATGTGTAAACAGGCACTAATTTGAAAAAAAAAAAAAAAATTGCCATATCAACGTCACAAGGCCACATTATGTCAATTATGGATGATTTTTAGCAGCAACACAGAGCAGGTTTTTGCTGTTCTGCTAATCAAATGAAGATAACACTTTGTTAATCCCTCATAGGGCAAATTTGGGTGTTACAGGCAACAGCAGTAGTATCAGAAGTATAAAAAGACATAGAAAGGAATAAAATACAAAATTGAAAAAAAAAATCAAAACTCTTACATTCTATACAAGAGAGTACAGTGTTTTTCAGTATTGCACCTTGGATAAAAAAGTATGTAGCAGAACAATTATACAGTATAATGCAATAATTCATGTGAGGAATCACCATGACTTAAGCACTGGTAATGGTAAAGCCTTAGTATAAATGTTACCAAAACACCAATGCAGCCAGGTGATGCTAGAGAAGTTTACACGTTTGCAAATATCTATGTGCTGAGTTATAATGAGACCTACCTTTTTTTTTTCTTTTTCACAATTTCTCTCCTCCCCACCACCAGAAAAGCTTTCCCCTCCTCCCCTTCCTCTCTCCTTGTCAGCCCCTCTCTCATGAATGAGTGTGATGAGCCGATAAACACTGAATAACTGGTGCAAGACAGGCTCTCATTACAGCCATTCAACCACAGGGATCTTTATTTACACAACTTCTGTGAGCAATGTCAAAGAGGCAAATGTTAGGCCAGATAACAGAGGGCAAAACGAGGGAGCGCCAAAGGAGACACACACACATACACACACACACACAATTTTAATCCACCGGTTACAAGTATATGAGATTCAAATATTTACACAGGTTACAAATGTTTATCAGTACTTGCACTTCTTAATGTCAACCTGCCAATCATAATCTGCTAGCAAACAGTTTTGAAAGGCTTTCAAACATCAGTATTACTAATCTACATTGATATCCTACCTGTGGGACTGGCATTTATCAGTTTATCAGTGAAGGCTTCATCTGCATACAGTTTAACAAACAGACATTCGTCTTTAGTCCAAAACCAGCCCTGTGTTTAAACAATGCAACAAGCTGGTGGGGATGTATTGCTTCAGGCGCCATCAGATGAGACATGAAATTCGATCCAGGAAGTCCAGTTTGATGAACAGATCCATAAATTTGAAGGCTTCTAAAATGCCAAAACACTGCACAGATATTCATGATATTCTGACACAGGATTTTTTACAACCCTGGAAAAGTATCACAGTGGCATTTATTTTCTCTTTCGTCCCGACAAATCACGAGGCTAACACAGTGCCAACAGCACATCGGGTTGTAGCAAAAGTTGTGCCTGGTTGAGCCCCTGCTTTGGCACACTAAAATTCAAACTTCATGCAGGACTACTTTGGGCCTGAGTGTGGCCTCAGAATCTACTGCTGTGCTAGCATCTTTGTGAGACTCTACTTAAGGACTATGGTCGAGCTAAATGCTAGGCATGCTAGCATGCTCACAATGGCAATACTAATATCCCAATCAGCAGATAATGTTTATCATGTTCATCACCTTTGTAGTTTAGTGATCACCAACAAGTTCATCCTGAGGGGAATGTGAATGTCTGCACCAAATGTCAATGCGATCCATCCAATAGATCAAACTCATGGTGTCACCAGAGGAAACCCCAGGGAATCATCTAAGTGTGTAGGATTCATCCTCTGGGAATCATGAATCTCTTTATCAAATTTCATGGCAATCCATCAAACAAGTGTTGAGATATTTCAGTCTGGACCACAGAAGAACATCACTAGAGCAATGCATCATCACTCATGAGAGATATTAAACCATCCTGGCATCACATGTGAGTGTTTGCACATAATTACATCTCTTTGTGGCACGTTTCTGACAGCAGGGGCAAATAAATCAACAGTACAACACAAACTCATATGCACACACACAAACCGAATACTGCTGATGTCAAGTGAAAATCTTTGGTTGTAATGAACCAAAAGAGATAATAACCTATAGTTAGAAACTTGTGCCATTCTTTAGATATACAACAATTTCCCATAATGGCTTAATTTGTGGATGCATGTTTTGTTTACAGTGGCTTTAAATTGCACATCATTTTTCCATGTGGAAGAAATGCATGGGGTCTACTTCCCACACTCCCTTCCACTGAATATGACTCAGACGCGAATGTTTTTCATCTCTGTAAGGAGCAGGTCACTGACTTTGCCATAAAGATACAGCCATGATCAGAGCTAATGTGTGCCCTCAGCCGTAATTGCTGTGATAGTTAAATGTTATGAAAATGCGAGTTATAAATGGCAACAGCACATGAAAGTGGCTGTACTCTTAATGCATAATTCATTTACAAAGAGAGGCAAATGCTCAGGGAGACTTTCCTCCTTCCAAGTTCTGTGTCTGATTAAAAGTTTTCTTCTGTTTAACTTTTCATAAAGTCTTTCCACACTCACAGGCTTCCACCCTGCTTTTTCCTGCTCTCTCTGTAGCTTTAAATGTGACTATATCTTAGCTGTATTCCCTAGTGAGAAGAGTTTTGGGGAGTTTTTTACCTTAAAAGGCCATGTGGAGTGGAGCGCTAGTTTCCTGTGGGAGGGCTTTCCTCTCTCTGACTCTGGAGCTGGAGGCCGGGCCCATCCTCATCCTCTCTCACCCTGACTGCTGCAGTCCCTCCCACTTACACACACACACACACACACACACACACACACACGCACACGCACACACACACACACACACACACACACACACACACACACACACACACTCATAAAGTGGTAAAATCCAGCTACAGCCAGATGTGAGTGCATGGGTGTGTGTTTACGTGTGTTTGTGTGCGATCCACACTGACCTCCTTACTCAACAGGAGGTGAACACACGGTCACACAGGAAAACAAAGTAACGAGGGGAAGAAAAAGCAAGGACAGGGAAAGGGTGTCAGGAATAAAATCACTGGAGGAGTCAGGAAGACAATGAGAGAGGCGTTACGAACGGGGAAGAAGTGTGGAGCGGTGATAATGAACGCAACTTTATGAGACTGCAGATCACTGAACACCCTAGCCTCGCCCCCCCCATCCTCTCTCTCAACTCTGGGTTTGTCAGTTAGCTTGTCAGTCAGTCAGATAATAAATGAATAAGAGGGATGTTGTCCTTATAAGGTCAGTGCTGGAGACCAGGCTGCACTGGTGAACTGTAGGCTTCAGCAGCTGGTGTGTCACCACCATGTCAGCATGATGTCATATCTATCACATAGTGTACCCAGTCTGACTTTCTCTATCTCTTTCCTTTTCTTTGTGACTATGAACTCAGCTTCCTTAAGGTCATAAGTGTTGATGGTGTGCAATCATTATGTATTTATTTCTCAGTTAATTTTAGGGCTGTACCACTGCAGACACTAAAGTCCTGTGCTCAGTAACTTTTCTGGGAATTTGAAAGTTTAGATGATATGAAGAGGAGTTAACATCATATGGTTACACATGTATTAAAGAAAGTTAGAATATAATATAATAAGGCAGAATTTAAAGAAAATGTAATTGAACTGAAATTATAAATCATATGAAATCTGCTTCCCAGCTTGTTCTGGAGCTTTTGACCAAATCATATGGTCTCCATCAGCAGAGAGTGAGCGATATGGTCAAAAGCTCCCGAGTATGAGCTTAACAGTTATGGGAAACAGTAATGGACAGAGCAAGTTTTCAACCACACCATGTTTATCAACACATTGAATCCTGCTGAATTTAATCAATCTGCTGCATATGGTCAAAAGCTCCACAACAAGGGAGTAAGTGGACTTTGAGCTGAGTTTTTTGTCCACTGCTGTTTCTAAGATCCAGAATGTTGTTGAAATTGAAACTGAAATCTTGATACCAGTAAACCTGATTGACTGACTCTGCAAACTGCTACTATACATTTTGATTGTTTTATTGTTTAATGCATTATCTGTAGAAACTTTGCTGGGCTTCCTGGAGACCAATTTTGACACTCAGATGATTATACCACTGAAATAATCAGAGAATACAGACAATGAAGCATATGGTTTCCAGTATTTTTCCGGCAGAAAGTAATTTGATGATTAATGTATATCATGAGCAACAAATTACGAATCCAGATTACAAATTTATTTCGTTCCTTTCTGTGTCATCTCTGTCTGTCTGTCTGTGCCTGTGTCTGTTCTGAGGAGGTATTTAATGTGTCATTCTTGAATGCATCTGGAATGTTGACACTTGTTTGAGATAGAGGAAGTTGTTGCATAATCAGAAATTCACAGATAGTGGGGTCATAGTCTGTTGTGTAAAAACACTATCATTAATCAAAATTATTGGGAAACTGTTACAAGACTAGACTAGATCATATATTTCACAAACCCCAATGTCCTGAACTAAAGCTTCAGGTTTATTAAAACAATGATTCGATGTTGTTCCGACCTGATTGAGATGATGGTGCATTTGTCAGAGTCTGAGAAACTAAGTTAGATGTATGGCGTGACACAAAATCCATGACACTCCCTGATTTAATCACTTCACATGTGAGCAATCAGATTCCTGTTCTTGCAGAAACCTGAGCTGCAGGTTTTTGTCTCCAGGTGGCAAGCAACAATTCTTCACCAACACACTGACTTATTGTGCATTGATTGTCAACTTATTGAGCTGTAAACGTATTGTATAGAGATGGTGCAAATAACTGGGATCATTGTTCATTACATTCAAACTGTGCACAACAATACATTCATCACGTCATTTGGTTCATTGCACATGCACATATGCACATTTTCTGATGGCATGATATTGAGAACAGTCAAATGTGCATCTGTAAAATCACATTATGCAACTGTGTGTGTATGTTTGTGATTTCGCCTTCACCAGTTCGCCAGCATCTATTAACAATGACGTGCTGCACTTGCCCCAAAGCCAAGGGAAGTTTAGACATGCAACTACACTTCTGATTGGTTAGCTATGATCCAAACATCTGGGAAATGCGAGGAGTGTGTGTGTGCGTACATGTGTGATTAGGTGAGTAAGCAGGTAGTCATGACGTCATTGCAGGCTGCACAGAAGCTCATACAGGAAACATGTGCTTCTGCCTGTACAGACAGAATGTGTGTGTGTGTGTGTGTGTGTGTGTGTGTGTGTGTGTGTGTGTGTGTGTGTGTGTNGTGTGTGTGTGTGTGTGTGTGTGTGTGTGTGTGTGTGTGTGTGTGTGCGTGTGCCACCAGAGTCCAGGTGGTGTCCTATCTGGGTGAGTCATGAGGTATGTTTCCACCCCAAGGCCAGAAGAGTTCACACATACATGCACACAAGAGAGGCCTCCCTGTTCAGCTTTGCATTCTAGGACACCAGTCCAGTTCTCTCCAATATGCTCTGTTCTCCTTCATAAATCCAAAACATACACTCTCACTGGCTACTCAGCTTGCATTTGCAAAATATCTTCATGTTTAGTCTCGGCCTGTGTGCAGCATTTCTGTGGCTGAGCAGCAGTAAGAGAAAGCATACTTGGGACATCGGGAGAGAAAATTGAAAACACTAAATTACACTCTTGAATTACTCACTAAGGCTGGGTGGAACATGGCGACATTCATACAGCCTCACAAATAAGACCAGAAGACCGCGGCTAGTGCTGTGCAGAGGAGACAGAGGGGATAATTTTAGTGTCAGCAGATTCAAAACATTTAATAGATCCCAAATGGAAAATATAGAAACAGGATCCCTTTGTATTACTAAGAAACCCACTATTTAACATCCATCCATCACTTTTGTTCATGTTATAATGCCATTGTCCCTTAAGAATTTAAAAACTTTCCCAATGTTAAACCCAACTAAATCTTTAGCTAGCATGGCTCTCAGGATGACAGACATGTAGGTCTGCGTGTCCACCACTTTGGTCCAGACTGAAGTCTCTCAGCAACTATTGAATGGACTGAAATTTTGTACAGACATTCATGGTCCCCAGAGGAGACAATCTAATGATTTTGGTGATCCCCTCAAGTCCAACCATGAGGCTGACATCCTTGGTTATGAATGAATAATCATGACAAATATTGGGGAGATTGCCACGATATTTGCTACAGACATTCATAACTCCCTAGAGGATAAATTCTAAATGACTGCTCATTCCTAAATTTTCGATGGAGCAACATCTTCAGGAAGACAAATGTCAGCCTCAGCTGTCCTTTGTGTTTAGTGCTTTAGCAAATATTAGTATGCTGACATGTTAAACTTAGATGGTGAAGCTGGTAAGTGCTACCTGCTAAAAATCAGCATGTTAGCATTGTCACTGTAAGCATGTTAGCATGCTAACACTAGCATTTAGTTTAAATCACTGCTGTGCTTAAGTACCACCTCAAAAAGCCTCTAGCATGGCTGTTGATTGATAGTCTTCCATCCAAACTAACAGTTTAAACCACATCACAAAAGATATTAAACAGGCAGCAAAGACTCTGACAATAAGCTGCTTCAGCTGGTTTGACCCAAGCCCATAAATCTGATTTATTATTTGTCCTGCAACCTAACTCAGTGTTATGAAGAGCAAAAATTACTACTGTATTACCAGTGGTGGAAGTAAAAGTACTAATACAGCACTGGGAAAAAGTCTGTCCTGCATTCAAAACCTTACTTAAGAGTAAGTACAGTGTTAACAGCAAAATAAGGTATCAAAAGCATTCAATACTCCCTGTTTGTGTTTTATTATTATCTTTGATGCTTTTGGATTAATAAGTCTCCTGTAGATATTTAAAGTTGACCTAATTTTAAGTATTTTACACTTTAGTTTTGGGTAGTTTAATCTACATCAATGCATTATACTCTTTATCATGATTGTGGATCATATCACCTAGAAGCCGTTGATCCTGTTTGCATCGCAAAACACAATGAAGCCACCACAGCCTCCAACAGTCGAGCAACAACAATACAAAGCCCTTCCTTCTCACTTCACATTGTTGTTCAAGCTGCAGTCACCTTGAAATGCTGCCAGACAGCAAGCAACAGCTTGATTATGGACCAAGCTCTTCCTCACAGATCACATCTCTTACCAGAAAAGTGTAGCTGGATGGACGATTATGTGATGTTTTTCTCCTCACCCATTTTTTCCCCCTTGGCCGTCACTCCTGCTCCACAGAAGGAGGGACAGTTTGGTTGTGGATCAGTTTTGCAATTCGTCCACATCAACACCACAGACAGCTGTTGCTCACATCAGAGGCTGAAAACAGCAGAAGTGCAGAGTTTCAGCATGGCCTTTCTTTGCACTGTCAACACATTTTCTCCCAATAAAACCCGATTGAGAGATTTCTTCAGGATATTGGCCGTTAAGTTCATTCTGGGTTTTGTTTCTGAGTGCTTTGAAGGCAAAGAGAGCAGATGCTTTGAATCAAAGTTTTATGATGGATCAAACCAGGGAGGTGGAGTGGTTAAAAGGTCTGCATTCCACCACTCATAACTGATCTTTGTAAATAATGCTATGTTATGTAATATGGTCTTTAGATATGAAGCAGTAACCTGTAATCTTCTTTGTCATAGAGCGCGAACAATATGGATTTATTGTAGGAGTTTGATAATATAATATACTGTTGTTTGGATACCCCATAGCGCATTCCTGACTGCAGTTATAGTCCAGTGTTTATGTAACAGGTAGAAGCTGTAGCTGAATATGGAGCACTGAATGTTATTGCCTGCATTCATAATTATGAAAGCAAAAGAAAAAGAAACAAAGAGAAAACTGAATAATTGGTTGCTTTGATTGAGCAGAGCAACAAATAGACTGACTGGTCAGGTGTAATTAGAGCTGATGTTACAAAGTGTCCCCTGGCTGAAAATACCTGTTGCATACATCAGCAGCATTTGTGAGCTAAGGCTGTTGTGTGTCGTTAATGTAAAATTCACAACACAAAGTCGTTTGGTTGTTCTCTATAATATACGTATAAATATAGAAATGCAGCTGCCACCTCAGATACTAAAAGCTGATGCACAGCGGCTAAAGATGATATGTTTGGGAGCAACTCCTATTGGTAAGTTCAAACTTAGCCAATTAGCCAATTACGTTGTTCAATAGAAGTCTTAACAAAGTAAAGATTTGTTCACGAATGAATTAAAAATAGTTGTAGCACACAAACTAGTTGTTAAACTGAGACTAGTTGTTACTTGCTAAATTTTTACACCCATTAACCGCAGGTGTAACTGTTACTTAGCATAGTTGACAAAGCTAGCTTAGCTGACATTAGCTTGCTAACATATGATGTTTAATTAAGAGTAAAAGAGGCAATGGAATATAGCAAACACATTTGGCCTGATTCTCAATGTGCAATTATGAAATAAACAGTGATTTTAAATAATTGTTCTGGTAAGAAAGATTCCTAGCTAACACTGAATGACCAAATATCGCATTAGTTATGTTAGCCCAACAGATATTTCCCACTCTCTTGTCAATGAATATTGCTTACTCCAAAATACATGTGTTCTCCATGCTTGCATATATTAATGAAAGTCACATGCCAATATTTAGAAAGGATTATTACTTTTAATGAAATGATTTTAGCATCCCCAAATTGCTATATTTGTAAGGTATGCTATAGCTTGTGATGCTACAGTGACTTTATGTTGGTTTTGATTGCAACTGATTTACACATGACTAAAGACCTTACTAATTTATTTAGAAAACACCTTGAAACTACTTAGCGTAGTATGGACTTTACACATAAATTTAGAGATAACTCCACAAGCTGGCTCCAAGCTAGAAGTACATGTGTGTGGGCATATATGTGTGTGTGTGTTTGTCCTTGTGTGCACACATTCATATCCATGGATCCTCTCCTTTAGGGGCCTTCCATCTCTCTACATATCCCTCTCTGTATGAGCTGTGGACACTGGTCTCCATTGTTCACACAAACTCGGATTCTCAGTCTGGTTTCATCCCTCATTCACCAAACTCAAATATCAGCTGCACAGAACTCAGAGCTCAAATTTCAGACGGTGTTTCGTAACTTCTCACAACTTATGACACACTTTCATGCTCCCTCTGATAACCATACAGGAGCTGTTCAAATTACATCACATAGCCATAAAAACAAAGCAGCAGTGATACCATGACAGAGGCACACACGTACAGAATGCAAAGGTCGCACCTTCACACTACCGTGTGTCTCTTTTTCTATCCTTCTTTATCTCTCAAATGCTCCCTCCCTGTTACTTTGCATTTCACTCTGATCTTCGGCCCTGAGTGTGAGATGTTGTGTGCCAGCGGGACTCTTCGTCCATTGACGGGAGGTTAAATGTGGAAACAGGACCTGCACTTCTCTCTCTCCTGTCTGATCTCTCTGAAAACACAACAACCCAAATAAGGAGATCAGCCACATTTGAAGAGTGAGTGAACGGAGTGGAGAAGCCAGACCTTGGATGGGTGGTTTGATAGGGTGGAGTATGTGTCTGAGAGAGTGATAGTCTGGGAGTCAGGATGGAGTGGACGCAGAGTGGTGAGTGAAAGAGCAATGGATGGAGAGGATGGAGTGACAGGATGAAAAGAGGGAGGGAGGGGTGAGAACATGGGAGGACGAGGAGGGGGTGATCAGAG
The DNA here is from genome assembly GCA_037975065.1 of Chaetodon trifasciatus. Taxonomy (NCBI): domain Eukaryota; kingdom Metazoa; phylum Chordata; class Actinopteri; order Chaetodontiformes; family Chaetodontidae; genus Chaetodon; species Chaetodon trifasciatus. Next base: position 3,969,284 of record JBBMOE010000022.1, read on the forward strand.
ACTGGAGGCAGGTTCTGTTGCTGTTTAAATAACTACCCATATAGGGCTCAACTCTCCATCCCTGTTCACAACTCTTTCTGTCTCCTTCCTCCTTTCTCTCCTTCTCTCTCTCCCCCTCTCTTTCTCCATTTCTCTGCAGCTTTGTTGGACTCCAGCTCTCTGCAGCACTGCAAGACCAAATCTCCTACATCTCAACACAACGGGAAACTTTTGAAGCTGCATTTTCACATCTCAAAGAGCGGAAATCAAACCAAACAGCCACCATGGAGGCCATCAAGAAGAAGATGCAGATGCTGAAACTGGACAAGGAGAACGCCATTGACCGGGCAGAGCAGGCAGAGACGGACAAGAAGGCAGCGGAGGACAAATGCAAACAGGTGGGAATGAAAGAGGACAGAAGGAGATGGTGATGATGATGCTGTTTTTGATCAGATATGAAAAGGCCAAGTATCATTGAACATATTTATACATATAACAATTTGGTACCTGGAAGAAATTGTATTATTTGTTAAACAAGTTGCGTAAGTTTAAATTAGTGCTGCAGGAAGAAATCCAGACCCAGCATAAGGCACACTTAAGATTTTCCTTTAAGGCTTTTCTCTTTATCCAGCTCTTAAGCTAATCACAACATTGATACATACCAGACATACTTTTAAGGAATCAGTCTGCAAACACTTTTCACATTTATTTATACAACATCCCTCACAGATAATTTACTGGTTCACTTTGCCGTATCACAGCTAGAAAATATTCGGAGGGATTTTCTTTTTCTTTTTTTATTGCCACCATTCAAAGACTTAAATTCAACAAATGTTTGCAACAGAACATGAAGCACAAACACCCACCGCTCCTTAAAAGGCCAGGCAGTGCTCTCAGGATTAGCCCTTGAAACTATAGTCTCAGTAATCGTGCAGTTACTTTCAATTCCAGCTAAAATTCACCACCTAAAAGGAAGAACAAATCCAGGCATCTCGAAATGTAAACGTCCGGACTGATTGCATCCCCCACCTATAAACACCACAGAAGACACACACTGAAGGGAACAGTAGGAGCTGAATGAAGTAAGAACAAGTCAGTGTTAATGCTGTTTACAGTGAGGCTCAAAGACAAAGAACTCAACCCCTCCCCAGGTGGTTTTAGCCACTTCAGGTGATGAGACCACCCAGGATCAAGATTTGGTCTTTAGGGAGGAAAAAGTGCTGACGTCCCTCCCTCCAGGACCAGTTTGAAAAGGGTTAATGATTAATGGGCATCTATCTGTTATACCTCTGTTATATCTTTTTGACAGGTGTAGCCAACACACACACACACACACACGCACGCATGCACGCACGCACGCACGCACATAATAAGCATGCAAATAGATACATATAGATACACAAATGGGAGATTAAACACACAGACACAGACACAGACACACACACACACACACACACACACACACACACACACACACACATTGGGTCCATGGTCCCAGGCGTCTGCGTGTTGTCACTGATAACAGCTGTATTTATAGACGCCAGGAGAGAATGACTGTGTGGAATTCAGAAGGATTATCAGGAGTGCTTCATGGGCTCAGAAGGGAACGCTGATTAGGGGGAACATTTAACCGTGTGTGTGTGTGTGTGTGTGTGTGTGTGTGTGTGTGTGTGTGTGTGCGCGCGTGGGTGTCTGTGCGTGTGTGTGTGTGTGTGTGTGAGAGAGAGAGAGAGAGGATTAGGCTTTGAATACCAGGGCTCATATCATGAGAGACCCAAACATCATAAACACAATTAGACTCCCAAATCAGCACTGCTGCTTTATCACTCATCTGAATTCAAACACATTGGTTTAACAATGTCCCATCAGACTGAACCTTTGTTAAAGTGCAATCCATACACACTGAAAATAACAGATGTCATCTGTCACTTTGCTTGTACCTACAGGGTTTTTAAAGTTGCTGAAAGTTTTGAGGCTAAAAGTAATCAGAACAAAACAGCAGTGACAAGGGTAGTACTGAACTTGGATGAGAAGACACTGACCAGAGACAGTGTGGTGAGCTGAACTAACAGTCTGTCCTGTTGTAGCTGGAGGAGGAGCTGGTGGACCTCCAGAAGAAGATGAAACAGACGGAGGACGAACTGGACAAATTCTCTGAGGGTCTGAAAGATGCTCAGGAGAAACTGGAACTGTCTGAGAAGAAAGCTGCAGACGTGAGTGAAGGGTCATATGCAGACACACACGTGGGGGGGTCAGGGTCAACTTAGTTCACTTCACCTGTCTGAAAATGTGCCATGAAACTGTCATTGTTATACAGTAATAATGATGCAGCACTGTTTCCTCTTTATCCTCAGCAAGACTCTGAATATTGACAAGAGGCTCCTGTTCTTGCTGTTAATTACTCGCCTTTTCTTCCGCCTCTGACACACACTCACGTTACCATGGCACTGCTGAAAACTCGAGCCCATTATTCCACAGCTGGACTGTTTCTAAGCCAGCACCAGCTGTGGGTTTACTTTGATCCACAGTGAATGGTTTGGAGCACTTCAGAGACTGTTACATTCCTGTGCAGCCACTCCTGAAAGATGAACACACAGATAAACTGTAACCCCCAACCCACACACACACACACACACACACACACACACACACACACACACACACACACACACACACACACACACACACACACACACACCCCCCCCCCCCCACACACACACACACACTTTCCAACTCAAATACTGTAGTTTTTTGTACAATTTTGTGGTACTTGTGCTTTACTTGAGTGTTCTCACAGTTGTTCTCCACTATGTTTCAGAAGGAGACTTTTTACTCCACTCCACTCCACTTTTTTTATATACAAAATGTGATCAGCTTATAAAATATGTTGCATTGTTATAGATTAATGGTACATAATGTAGCTAAATTAGCTACAACTCCATTAGCTGCAACAGCAAATGCCTCTTACGAGTTAATCCACCAATAACATAATACATAATGATTTAACAATCACATGTGCAATACTCATGCCTAACTATTACATTTACTTTTCTTATAATTAATTTTTACTTTGACTTAAAAGAGTACACTGATTTAGCACAACACTCCTGTTATATTATTGGATTCAGGATGGGCAGTTTTTAAAAAGGGTTAAAATCTCTGAAATAGAAACAGCATTAAACCTGGTAAAACATTACCCACAATACCTCTTTCTAATTCCACACCCACAGATTATTTTCATTTTCAAATTTGTAGTTTTCTGCCTTGAGTGACATCCCTTGAGGCAATTTATCAGTAGAGGATAGACCTTCCCAAGACCGATAAACATTCGATGTGTAAAAGTTCCCCTTTAAGTAAACTTTTGAATGCAGGACTTTTACTTGTAATGGTGTATTTTTACACTGTAGTATCGCTAGTTTTACTTCAATGAAAGATCTGAATACTTCCTCCATCACTGAGGATTCTCATCGTATAACAGGATGACTGCGTCCTCTACAACAGACCCAAATTAACTCAAGTTTGTGGGAATATTTTTGTATACACAAATAATTGATTTTAGTAAATGTAGCAGAACATTGGAAACGTCAGTTGCTCTGTAGCTAATCAGCAGCAATCTGGGAAAAAAGATCATATTCAAGGTTGTTGGCAACACTGTAAACCACAGCGCTGTATATCTGTCAGTGGTGGTTTCTCCAAGCATTTTAGTGCATGTGTGCACAGCTGTGTGTTTTTACTTGTGTGTGTGTGTGTGTGTCTGTGTGTGTCTGTGTGTGTGCATGAGAGAGAGAAAGAGAGAGGAACTCAAATCTAAACAAAATCCATATTAGGGAGTCAATTATGCACACGATAAAGCTAAAATACTGATCATACCAGTTTAATTACAACAGCCAAAAAGCCACTAAGTCATTCCAATACCATTACTGAGCAAACCGTGCAGCGAGAAGCGTCATGAAAACAAAAGCTCTCCCAGCTTCCAACAAGATGTGGTATTGTTTGAGCCTTGTGGAGGATATCCCAAGGAAATACAGTGTTATACTACACACAAAGAGAAGGGAAGTGTCTGACAAACAGACACAGAGACCGAGTCTGAGACGCGCTGGATTATCCTCACGCAGTGATTAAATAAACTCTGAACAGTTCTGAGAAGCCTCACATGTAAAGTGGGTCAAGTGGGCCCCTGGAAAAAGTAGTGGCTGAAGCTGTGGTTTGAGCATGAGGCTTCCATTCCTGGGTGTATGTGGAAGGAGAATTCAAGCAATGCAAGTTTTCTGAAAAAAAAAACTCTAACATATTTAAAGTTTATTCATATGAACTGACACCAAAGTTTCCAGCCAGAGAAGCTCCATAAATTCCCCCCCACATGCCACTTATTAGAGGCAGCAGTCATGTCATTACACCTATGAATTCACACACAGAGCGGGACCAGATTGAGAACATGGAGGGGGCTGGGAAAAGCTGAACAGTGAGCATAAGACCCCGACAGGCGAGCAGTTGTGATTCATAAAATATATTCCCTGCGCCAGCGACTGGAAGTGCTGATATTTAGGTCATTACAGTTCACTGTTAGCTCAAGCAACCAGACAGAGTCTGATGCAGAGATCTAAAGGTGGTGAGAGTCAAACAGGGTGGCAGCATGGGGTCTTAATGCAGGTATTGATAACACTGTTCACAGCAGCAACAGTTACTGTTTTAGGGGAAAGCTTGACTGTGGGGGCGGCCGGGCAGAGAAAGCAGAGAGCAGGCAGGGGGGCTGTGGTATGTCAGGAATGCAGCTAAGGCAAACAGAAAGCCCCACACTCCTGTGTCTAATGAAATCAATGCTTCCAGCTTTTCCGGTGCAAGGGGCAAATCAGACAGGGAGGCTCAATGAACAGATGAGATTGATTGTGAGAGGTTTTTCTTCTTCGCGGTGAGCTCGAGCCGAACTTGAACTGAGCTGCGATCTGCTGGTTGACTCGCTCGACCGGCCGTTTGCTCACAGGCCGAGCGTGTGAATGGGAAACTGGGAGGGTAAACACAGGCAGGGCTGGCAGAGAAACATGAAAGATGCAGCATAAATCTGACTCACAGCCACACAATGAACATCATATGAGCAGGCAGGTGGTGGCTGATGTTTGTTTGCTTACTCCTTGAAGACAAATGCTCACACAGTTCCACAAAATGGAAAGATTTATGACGCATATTTGATGCTCTTGTTAGAAGTTCACAAAACAGATTTCCTGAAAGCTAAGAAGTCCGCAAACAGTAGAACAACAAAAGAATGTAAAGCATGAAGGCCAGGATCAATACTTTAAGCCATGGAAGTAATCAGAGGATCTGTTTCTCAGATATGAATTTATATGTAATTATCTGTGTTTCTTCTACTAATGTTGGAGATAAGACACAGTCATTCATTCTGTTATTCACAAAAACTTTATTTGGAAATATAGTCAAGATCACAGAGTTCTCAACGATGCCTATAACTGAACTTTACTGTGAACTGTAATATGATGCACAGGACATCTGCTATAATGTAACTGCAGCCATAAACTTTGGTCTTAATATTTCACCGAATGTCAGCCTCACATGACATTATACTACATCATATCATCAGATGATTATATAATGATGCTGGGTTTGTGCCATCGGTACCAATATTGATGTTTGAAATTTAAAAAGTAATTCTAATTTATCAGCAGATCGTTGCTTTTTGTATATAAACATATAACAAGCAATTTCTATAAGGATTCTTTAAACTTAGTTATTAAACTACAAGGATTTCTGTACATCAGCTGGTTATTAACCAACATGTACACTGTTACCGATATATCTATTATAATTTAATGTACCGATCCTAATTGGTAATTATCTTGTCAGTGATTCTTTACGCTCAGAGTGATGCTAACTTGTGACCCCTTGTCACAAGTTGTGTTTATCTGTCAGCGGTTTGACGATGAAGTGACTGATCTCCCATCTGTTTCACTGTAATGGCTTTTTGACTCTGTGGTCTAGTATGTTCCTCAGGTATGGATCCAACTTCTCTCCAAATACTGATTCTGATAATAATTCAGGGTATTTGCTGAAATTCTACTGATCCAATATCAGTGTTGTACTTCACAGCCTCAAACTCACCCGAATCATTTTTATGTAGGGTCTGTGGTCCACCATGAATGAATGAATAGAACTATAAGAGGAAACACTACCTGCTGCATACGGTCAGTAACGGGCCTGTTATTGATCCGGTGTATTGGCACCACTGATAGTGCTTTACTGAAAGTTATTTCAACATACAAGCACACATCATGTAATATGTTATCACGAAGGATGGAGACTTCAGGCTTTAAACTAACTCTGGATTTCACTGTAAAATCGAGTTTGAAGTGGTTGTGTGTGTGTGTGTGTGTGTGTGTGTGTGTGTGTGTGTGTGTGAGAGAGAGAGAGAGAGAGAGAGAGAGAGAGAGAGAAAGAGAGAGAGAGAGCGACTTCTAAAACAACTGCGTCTTTACAACAACTGAAAGTGATCCATCCTGCCTCTTCCTCTTTCTTCTGAAAAGTCTCGTAGCAGTGATCACATCGGTCACACGGGATCGCACACACACACGCACGCACGCACGCACACGCACGCACACGCCCCGCCCGCTCTGACCTCATCGTCCCCATCATCTCTCTCCTCCTCCGGCACAGTCTGCCGCTCTCCGCTCTCCTCTCCGCGCAGCTTTTCTAATCCTCCTCCGCAAACCCGAAGTGTCCGGACCAACACTGCTACATTCCTGAGGACAACTTTCTACACAGCCCATGAACTTCTCATTCCTCCAGACCAGAAGAAACACTCGGGGATCACCTGGACTCTGTGACTTCCTGGTTATATAACTTTTGTTGCACTTGAACGACTCCTTTACATTCCAAAGACTTTGGCCCCGGACGGACGTTGGTTAATTTCCCTTTGAATCAACGATCAAAGTCGTTTTTCTTATTGTAATATTATTCAGAATAGACTAAACAAGCAGGACGCACTAGCCTACTTTTTTTTTTTTAGTTTTTTTGCACAACCCAGAAATAGTCTTAACTGTTTCTTTTTTCTAGTCTTAAATTAAGTAACTAAACACTCAGCAATGGCAGGTATTAACTCTCTGGATGCTGTGAAGAGGAAGATTCAGTGTTTGCAGCAGCAGGCCGACGACGCGGAGGATCGGGCTCAGATCCTGCAGAGAGAGCTGGACAGTGAACGGGAGCTCCGAGAGAAAGTGAGACAATCAAATCCTCTCTTTTCTCTCTCTTCTCTCTGTTTTAAACTCCTTCTTTAAGCGCTGCGCTTCTGCTTTCACACCGTCAGACTGATGGAATGGTGTTAACTCTGTTCAGCCCCAGGCTTTACAATTAGTTCATGTCATTGATTCACTCGCGGGCGTGATGGTGCCACAATGCAAGGCGTTGGTCCTCAGTGAAAAAAGTTCGGATTCCTGCAGGTTTGTGCGCATGCGCAGTGCGCTCTGACTTACAGGCCGCTGTGAAACTACTGTGAATAAGGTGGACCACGTAGACAGCTGTGAAGCTTTTGTGCAAACGTGAATGAATCTATTAGACAGACCAGATTACTTCTTATGAATACAAATAATTTAAATAATAATTTTGATTATTATTGTCACTGTGTGTTAATAAGGCGGTAGCAGCTTTCAGAGCTTCCAGCATTTAGATGACGGGGTTGTTTTTGTGACTCTCCAGGGAAATTCAGTTTTCACACTCATAATGATTTGCTCAGTGACACTTCAGCAGGGTGGATGTGTGCCAGCAGCAGCTGTCTGGATGAGTGCCTAGCCACCATTCCACCCTGCCTCCACTGATGAGAGGAAAATAAAGGGCATTCCCTTCAAAGTATGCCTACTCTGTTATTACGGGATTCAAAGGAATAGTCGGAAAGATGTGCCATTTTCAGCTGGAGTTGAAGCCGTTAGTTGCTCAATTGATTAGTCGATCAGCATTAAATGAATCAGCAACCATTTTGATAATTCATTCATCTTTAGATTAGCTGGTTCTGGCTTCCCAAATGTGAGTATTCTGGTTTTCTTCATCTTCCATGATAATAAACTGAATATCTTTGGGTTTGGGACTGTTGATCCGACAAAATAAGAGCTCTGAAGATGTCACTTTGGGCTCAGGGAACTTTGGGCTCAGGGAACCGTTAATTGATTCGGTTTCATCAATAATGAGAAAAATCATTTGTTGCAGCCCTATTTTCAACACTTTCACGTGTTTACATTTCAACATACAGTGCCAGCAGCAGTTGCACAACTTGGGTTGTAATTAGCACAAGTCATCGTTGAAGTTACACAAATGCGGGATTTCTCAAACTAGATGCATGGATGTGTTGAAAGCCGCTCATCTGAGTGTTCGCTCAGCTCTGTCACCTGCCTGTCTCTCGACTCGCCTTGCCTGCGCAGTGTTGTAGCTTCACGCAGAGCAGGTAGGGATTGGTGTAAAAAAAATGCTTCACAGCGCAGTTAGGTAACAGTCTTGACTTGTTTCACGTGCTGCTTTATGGCACACGGTGCCATATCTTTTGCATAGGAGCTGGTTAATGACAGGACAAGTAGAAAGACTGAAGGAGAGTGGGAGGGAAAGGTGTGGCTGTAAAGATATGGGAGCTGAGATGATGAAAGGAGCTGGCCTGCTGTAGGACTTACCCCTTTGTTACAGACTGCCTATTAGGTAACAGGGCACCTTTTTAATTTGACAATTGGGTGTTTGCTCAGCTTGTGGATAATGATTCTGATATGGACTTATTCTACATATTGTACTGCATGTTGACATCAGTGATGTTAGTAATCATGATTTTAAACTAATTCATCTTGTTGCTACATGACTGAGACATACAAAGTACCTTACAAAGTCACCAGTAAGTATTGCAGTGTTATGATTGTTTTTGTGGATGCCTTCTGCTCTTCTTCGCTCATGTAATGGCCCATAAATGTTTGTTTTATTCAGTGAACTCTTAATGTCCAACCTGCAGGCATACACATACAAAAGTGGATAGGTGAATTATGTAATTTTTTTTTTGGTGGTGCTTTTTCATTTTCTATTACACACCTTGTATTAATTTCGGAACTAGGCTACCGAGCGTTTCCTGTCACATGTAAGGGGAAGGGCATGAGTACAGTAACTGCCTCAGAGCCACAAGTTGTGACACAGAGTTTGTAGTCAAACATTAACTTTTTGAAGGATAAAATGCATGATCTGAGCTCGGTTCACGTATTGAAATGGTCACACCGTCCTTCAATCCCCCTATTATCCATTTATGAGCTGTATATAAACAGTAACAAATATATATAACACATTATAATGTAGTTAGAAGCAGATATAAGAACATTTTAAGTTTGGGGCAGTACTTTAAAAATGAATACATAGAGCTGTGTTGTCATTCATTATATGCCTCAAATGAACAATAAACACTTAAAAAGACCCTGTATCTACTTATAACTACATTATAATATGTGTAAACATATAGCTTATAAATGCTAAGCAGGGCCTGAAGTTGTCCTTAATCTGAAGTGTGCATATGTTACCTTTCTGGACAGATTCTTCTGTTTCATCCCTGTCAGCCTTGATCAGAGAGAGCAGCGCATTTGTGTGGCATTGGAGTTGGTGTGGTCCCATATGTGAATAATTAGGGCAACCTGGAGTTATTCCTCGGCACAAAAACCCTTTCATCGAAGTCACGGGGAGATCAAAACAGGAACCTTGCTGAGTGTGTTAGGGTAATGAATCACCGTTTGAAAATGTGGAGGCATCAGAAAAGATGCTTGGCTACGTCTCTCACTAAAAAAAATGAAAGTAATTGCTTTGTGTTATTTCTAGTGTGGTTTCGATGCCTCTGGAGACGTTACTCAACCGCTCAATAATGCTTTAAGGCTCTGTTAGATTACAGAGACATGACATAGTCTTGAAGCACTCATTTGACTTCCTCAGATGTGTTTAATGTACGGCTGTTCTTCTCAATGAGCTGCTGATGTTTCATTGCTTTTCATAGCAGTCACACTTGCTGGTTGAAGGTTCAGAGTTGACAGTCAGGCCAAAAATCCTCATTTGTACTTTATTCATGACCCTGAGAGCTGTGTGAGCAATACACATGGTCCAGATTGCAAGTTTTTTTTTCCCTCTGGTGAAAAATATATTTCATTCTTTTCAGTATTTGTATCAGTATCAATCAGATTATCAGAAATGACAAAAAAGACATCAAAGCATGAGATTAAAAGCTTTAAATATCTGTTCCCTTTTTTGAAACTGAAGCATCATGGTGTTACAGATGCCCTGGCCTACAAATGATATTCTCTAGATGTAAGGGAGCGTGCATGTTTGTTAAGACCCCAGCAAAAAATCACATTGTCACCAAAGTGGGACTCAAACCTTCACTGAGTTATCCGTCTTGGGAAACAGGTCGTCCTCCCACCCACACCCCCCCTCAGCTGCCCCTCCCAGGATGTCGTCTGCCGACTCTGGTGCAGCACTTCCTGTGCTTCTACTCCCAACACTTCCTGTCCCTGAGCTCCAGCCCTGATCAACAGGAAGATTAGTTTGCGTGGTGGACTGGCTCTACAGGAGTTAATGTGGATTCCAGTTACTGGGATACAACTTCAGTGAAAGTTTAATGCTTAAAAACATCTAACATGTCAGGCCTTGTCAGTTCATATGAAGTTAGTTTCCTGTGGCGATCGGGGTCAGCTATTGATTTTAAACTAACTTTGTCTCAGCATAGAATTGCCTGTGTCTACTCTTCCGTAATGACATTAACATTGGATTTGGTAGACACGGTAAAGTTATTTCGAACATACATGACATCCATGCTCATTTTACCCCACTCACATCTCAGCTAATTGCAGGAAGTCATTAAGAAATAATGCTTATTAACTTCCCTCAGCTTATCAGTTTGTCACAATGAACCAGAGGCATCATCTGTTTGCTGCTTGGCGTGGTCAGTGGGTTTGAAGGTTTTCTGCCCAGCCCCTTGCCGTCTCCAGTAGATTCTGTGGAAAGAATTACTTCCTGATTTTACTGTTTTCTTTGGACTTTCTCCCTGGGAATAGCTCAACTTTCCAAATATAACTGCCACATGTTGATAGCTTTTGGCAGTGTTGGCATTCTGGGGAAAACTCCCATGTTAGTGGTTTGCGGCTTAGCTGATTATGTAGGCCAAGGTTGCGGGTTCTAGTCCAAGCATGGAGTAGAATATATTTGTACAGTCTGAGCTAGCAAAGCTAAATTTGCTATAATGTCATTAAGTAGCATTTAGAGAGAGGAAATGATAGTTTATCATGAGGCATTTATAGCATAAAGTACTGTTTGAATCAGTTCAAATCCACATTGAGGCAGTCTTTTCATTTATGGATGTAGGCAAGGTTCAGTGAGGTTTGGAAGGTTTTGTCAAAGCAGGATCTCTGCATCTATTCCCGTGTCAGTGCTACTGGTAGTGCACAGTGGACAGGGTATTCATATAAACAGCTTTATTGCTCGAGCAAACTGCTGCTGGGATCGTTAGTAGTTAAATCACCTGCTCTCTGTTCAGAGACCACGCAATTAAAAGAGCTATTCTGTTTTCCAAAAGTGTCACTTAGATTTATGTCAATTCCAACAAAACCAAGAAAAACTGTCTGAATCCTGTAAAGTCCCCTAAATAGTTTGCTTCTCAGTATACTTCATGGATTCCTGAGGGGCCTTTTTTGCAAATGGCTTGCAATTAACCTCTTGTTTGGATCGGACATCAGTATTATGCAGCAGAGCCTGAACGACTCAAACCAGCTCCAGGTCTGTGTGAAAGCCTGAACACATACGGCAGAAAAATGCTGGAGAGAGCTCATTGTGATGCTTGTCTGGACGTTTAATGACCGCCTTTTACATATCATACCGGACAGGCCGGGTTATTCTGTATGCAGCTGTCTTTGCATGCCAGATCTTTATGGGAAAAGATTACACACTCACAGGCTCACATTCACATGGAGAGTAGCGAGCAGTAGAGTCAGGAATAACTTCCCCTGAAACCCAGCAGCATTGTGCAGCTCATTAGCCCAGTGCCCTGGAATCAGCCAATAATTAGATTCCTCTTTCACTTGTCCTTGATCCTGGCTCTAATACATAATACACTCAGGTATTTCTTAAGTCACTCCCAGTAGAACTGTGCTTTATCTTCAGCTCAGGCTGAAGACTGTTTACCAAGTAGAGGCCAGTGGACAATATACAGTCAACCGGTGACAGAGAGGTGAATGGAAAAGCACCTAAGAGTCCCGTAGTTCTGCAGACTGTGGTTTGTGTCACTGATGCTGCTGAGAGCAGCTTAGCATAAAGACTGAAAACAGGGGGAAACAGCTAGCCTCTGTCGAAAAGTAACCAAATCCAGCTACTAGCACGTCTAAAGCTCACTAATTAACATGTTATATCTCCTTTGTTTGAACAAAAATGTAGTCTGAAAATGACACAATGTGGTTTTGTGGGCTCTTGTCGTCACTTTGCAGTTGACTCTAGGAAGTGAGTGCACCTGGCCAAGAAGTAGTCCAGCACATAAACCCCTTTAAAACCACAATGTGTTGTTTTTCCAGCCTGGTTTTTATATGGATTAAAAAACTGATATAACGGGTTCATTAGTGAGCTTTAGAGGTGCTGGTAGGTGGACTAACTTTAGACAGATCCAGGCTAGCTGTTTCCCCTCGTTTTTGTGCTAAGCTAATCAGCTGATGAGTGTAGAGTGGTATTGATCTTCTCATCTAACTCTCTGCAAAGTGTGTAACTGAGGCTGAATGTCCTTCAGCAAGGTGCTAACTGGTCCAGGGAAGCTGTTAAGTAGCCTGCAGTTACTGAAATACCAGTCACCTCTTAGAAAGCACTGGTGTCACATGTTGAGCTATGTCGATGACAGAGCAGTTACTTGTCACCCAGTATCTTTAACATATGTGTGTGCGTGTGTGCTCACTGCCACAATCTTCCTGATACTCCGCCACAAACATTCTCCATAGTTTGTTTTACCATATAAGGCGGTGTGCGTCCCTGGCAGCCAAAGAATGCAAAGTGGGTGCTAAAGGAAGGGGCATGGCCAGAGACAGAGAGAGCACCAGCCCTGAAAGAAAGAACAATCAAAGGGAGGAAATGACAGGATGGTGGGCAGCTGACTTCCTGTCACTTTTGTCAAGATCCTCATCTGTAAAGTGACGTTAGTATCTATTCTCATAGTAAAGGTTTGTGGTTCTACATCACAGTTCTTGTAACCTTTATCAGGTTATTTTGTGCAAAGAGCTTGTGTTGCTGTCCTTAAAGCATTGGTTAAATGACCTTCTTCAGCAGTGCCTTCAGGATTTACACTAAAAGCTCGGCTCTGCCCTGGTCATGGCTGAGTGAATTGGAGGCATGAGAGGATGTGCTGTACACACATAACACGTTTTATGTGACACAAAGCTGTCTCTGTCTATAAGGGGATTCCCCACCTCCCTGATTGTGAAAATCTGATGATACGATAAGACACCAGGTTGCACACATTCGATCGTGAGTGTAGATACCCCCCCCACAGTGTAGTATAGCTAAGAGTCTGGTTTTTGTGTTTGTGTGTTGCTTGACAACAAACATTTAAATGCACAGGAAACTAGCCGGTTGCTACTAGGTGATTAAGTTTGTTTGAGGCAGAGATTGGCAGAATGAGAATGACTGTGTGTTTGCAGAGTGTGTGTGTGTGCGTGTGTGTATGTCTGGAAGTGCGTTACAGCATCTGATGTGCCAGTCTAGCTGACCTAAAGCTCATGAATAGCATGTTTGTTTGTGTGCAGATGGTATTCTTCACAGCACATTGCTTCACTCAGGATGGAGGAAGTAGCAATATCTGTTATTTCAGGCTCCAGTTTAATTCTGTTAAACGTTTCTCACTGGTGTCGACAGATGCAGACCTGCGTAAAGGACGTTACTGATGAGATTTCAAGGTGCTCCGACCGATTTATGACTTTTCATTCATTCCACGTTGGGTTAGGTTTTCCTCTATCACGTACTGGCTGTTTTAAGACATGTCAACGCTAGTTCTGCAGACATTTCCTGTCTCATATCAGCGGCCTCCCCTGGCAGCTCTGGGTGCAGTAGGGCAGGACCTGGGAGAGGACAAGAGAGAGAGAGAGAGGTGGAAAGACTGACTGGCTAGTCAGCAGTCTAAGATGACATGGAGACGAGAGAGAGAAAATCTTAAGAATTAGAAAAGAAGCTCGTGCCAGCCGCCAGCAAGCAGGAAACCATGCTTTCATTTCCTGAAATATTGAGTCTGTGACAGAATGGAAGAATACACTGGATAGAGGTCTATTTATTCTCTGCACAAACAGACTTAATAACTCTTTTCCACTGAGCGCTCTGAGCTCGCTCTACTTCTTCTCTGCAGTGTAACCGTTCCTCCTCATTGCCAATCCTCTCTCTTTGTCTCTCTTAATGACTGTCTAACCAAATTCACAGCGCAGTGAGTCACCTCACCTGTAAACTGAAGTGCAGACACTTTGACTGTTGATCTGACTGGCAGACTGACTTCTGGACTGAATGACGAGCTAATGAGTCACTGACCTACTAACTGCTGCCCTGTGCCCGAGCACAGAGTAACGTCTGTTTGTCTAAGAAATCCGCAGCTGCTTCGTTTTAGGACCAGGGAGTAAACTTGTGTGAGTACTCTGGGTTTGAATGAACAGCTCAGCGTTGAAGCAGTTCAAACGGGCAGTTGTGCAAATGCTTTTTGGCCTGCCTGGTTGTAAACTTACATTTTAACAGTGGGCACTCTCTTTGTGGTAGCGTTTGTATGAAAACTGGCTGGTTTTCAGTTTGAAAGCGTCTCCCTAGGAGGTGGCGGTTGGATAAACTCCCTGGCCAATGGAGAGGAAATGCCTGCATGGTTGTCTGTTTGCTCTCTTTTTCCTCTCTCTGCCTTTGTTTACCAAGGGCAGATGAGAAGCAGCCCATTTGTCCACCCTATGTGGCCCAGATTTGCATTCACAGTCACCGGAAATTGAGTTTTTGTTAAGGTTTCACTCAGAACTAAAGTCCCGTGATCTTCAGGTATTACAAAGGATTACGCTTTCCATCCAGACTCAGCAGTTAGTAGACGACTGTTCGTTACAGGTATGCCTCTTACACAAGATACTCCAAGGACCTCCAGCTGTCTACATTGCACTTATTATTAATCACTTTGAGTCAGCTATTGATTGGTGAAAGACGAGCGGCCCCAGAGAGCGTGAAGACCAGAATACAGTGTGTCATTTACTCATAGTACAGATGTTCTCTTGCAGTCACACTTCTTCATGTGGATTCAGCAGGTTTTTGAGCTAAATGAGAGTACAGAACATACACACAGCAGTGAGCGATAAGGCAGAAGATCTCCCTGTAGTCATGGTCCCATGGTTGTATTCAGTTGATGGTATGTGTACTTATTTATCAGAGGCATTTTCAGAATAAGAGTCTCATCGAGGCATTGCAGCCGATGTCTATGTAGCAGCCTCTGGATCAGCATGGCCGCCTTGATCTACTGGTAACAGCTTTTAAAAGAAGACTCACAGCTTCTTTACAAACAATACAATATGTATTAGCTTTACAAAGATGCCAGATATGTCAGTGTAGACAACACTTAGAAAATACCAAGAATGTGTGCTGAGATACTCCGTTCATGCTGTTTTGATGAGATGAGGAACCTGATCTGAACTCCTCCTGTGAGATGCTCATGAGTAAAAGGCCTGATTTTATGCCTCCTCCTCTGGCAGTGGTCACTGAGTTGGGAGAGAAGACAGGATGACATACCTGATTCCTACATACTAAACTTTGATCCTTGTCTTATTTTTCTCTTTTTCCATTTTCAACGTGGTCTTACAAAGGGCTCTACAGCTATAAAACAATAACAAATTAAATCTGAATAGCAGTTGAGCTGCAGACTTCTGTCCTCTCAGTGCCCTCTTTGTGCCTCATGAGAAGAGGGGGGAGGGGAGACCAGCTTGGACGATTTAAAGTTGAATGAATGAATGACTAAATATCGCTCTTCCCCCTGTTTTTTGCCTCTCAGGCGGAGGGTGATGTAGCAGCTCTGAACCGTAGGATCCAGCTGGTGGAAGAGGAGTTGGACCGAGCCCAGGAGAGGCTGGCCACGGCACTGCAGAAACTGGAGGAGGCTGAGAAGGCCGCAGATGAGAGTGAGAGGTCAGATTAAATCATATGAAACCAGATTCAGCCTTGATATTCTTTGGGTGAAATTGCCTGCATGTGAGTGTGTTTTGAACCATTGATTGCTGCCTTCCTTACGCACTGTGTCGTGTCCAATCAGAGGGATGAAAGTGATCGAGAACCGAGCGATGAAGGACGAGGAGAAGATGGAGATTCAGGAGATGCAGCTGAAGGAGGCCAAACACATCGCAGAGGAGGCCGACCGTAAATACGAGGAGGTGAGACTTTGAGCTAGTTTGGAGCAAGACTCCACTGCTCTCCACTGTTCAGTCATTTTTAGCCTTTAATCTAACCTCTTCTTTCGGATCTTATGGTGCCTCAAGTTCAAACATTTCCCCCTAAAGTTTTAACGTTTTCCATCCCAGGTGGCCCGTAAGCTGGTGATTCTGGAGGGAGAGCTGGAGAGAGCTGAGGAGAGGGCCGAGCTCTCAGAATGGTAAAACCAGTGAACAAACAAATACACACACGCCCTCACCCGTCGCTCTGTCATTAACACCAAGCACATGTGCGTCTCTCTCCACAGTAAAGCCAGTGACCTGGAGGAGGAGCTGAAAAATGTGACCAACAACCTGAAGTCCTTAGAAGCCCAGTCTGAGAAGGTGAGACCGTCATGTGGCGTTTGAGTGATGTGCGTGGCAATGACTCGACCCTACCGCAGAAGTCCAGTTACACATTTATATGAATAATGCTTCTTTTTTTGGCCTCCTGAGGTGTAGATCAGTGGAATTTTTCCACACAGGAATAAATGCAGCAGACTGTAGCAAACCTCCAGAAACGTTCAAAATAAGCATTATGTGTAAGGCTAGCCACAAAGTGTGAGTAAACACAACTTGTTTGCCAAACTGCGATGCATTCATTGACTTGGACAATGTTTTGGCCCACTGAAGGCGAACATATCTATTCAGAATACATAAGTGGTAAAACATAATTCTGTAACCATATTGGCATATATTACAGCAAAGCTGACTGACGGTTTATGAAGTTGCTTCCGTTCTCTTTCACAAATACACAGTCTAAATATATACAACAGTATACACTGAGCACCAGGTCTGGCACACAGCACATACTCATCTCCACTTCCCTGTATCCTATCATTTGGGCTGCTCTCATGGCTCAGTGGCCAGTAATTTGAGTGAGTAGGGAGGGATACCACACCACCAAAGTATTGTTTCATACTACCTCCATTATAATTGTGTATCACCAGACCTTACTTACAACGCAACCATTTATTTTACCCCTCGGGTTGTTTAGATGAAAACCTGATCGTATCAACAGCACAAGACCTGAGCTCCTTTGTTATTTATCTGTTTAGATGTATGTTTGCACAATAACATGTCCACCACATGACAAATTAGCCACTGACGCAGTTTTTTTTGCATGCAGGACTAACGGTGTGTCAGTACATGTGAACAGCAGCCAGTAGAGACCTGCAGTACATTCTTCCTGTTTGTTACATTACATTCCTCCCCAGGCACAGACAGGCAGGATGACAGCAAGCCAGCCATTACCACATGACCCCTCGACTTCAGCAACACATGCCTTTGCTTTGTTCAGTCAGGCCTGCAATGGTTGGCATCGCAGCGAAAGCTGTTCCCAGGCCAACGCATCGCCCCTTTTGTGCCACTACCTCCCCATTTACGCATCACTTTTCAGAAGGGGTGGTGCAGCGATAATCCTTGGATGATAGAGAGAGTGTGTGTGCTCACATTGTGTGTGTCTGAAGGTGAAGTTATATGATGATGTTATTTCTTTGTGTCTCTGTCAACAGTACTCAGAAAAAGAAGACAAGTACGAGGAGGAGATCAAAGTCCTGACTGACAAACTGAAGGAGGTGAGATCCTGATTCTAGTGACAGCAGTGAAACAAATCACCTTAGTGATACTGAAATAACACCGGGATGGCCACATTGATCATTGGGTCACAGACTACAACAGACAAAATGTAATGGCAGAATCTCTGGGTTGAATCAGGCTGAGACCTTTGATGGGTGTCACCCCTCATAGGTCTCTCCCTGGATTTTCATCACACACTTGATTGGCTACTGAATTGAGGATTTTGGCTGTCATCTTAAAACTTACATGCACTGAAAACTTAAATGCAAAGCATGTCTTTTTTATGATAATTATATATAACAACATATAGCATTCTTGTCTTTTATGTTGAACTCACTGCATCATAGCTTTGTTCTTACCTTGTTTCCTACTGTGTCTGTATAAAGGCTGAAACCCGTGCAGAGTTTGCAGAGAGGACTGTGGCCAAACTGGAAAAGTCCATTGATGACCTGGAAGGTATGAGATCAGCACCACTCACATGTTTGCACCAAAATAAACCCTCTTTGAAACACAGCATACAGGCAAAGGCAGTTAAATCACCAGCTACTATCACTGTCTTTAAATGAAGAACCAATCATTTGGATCTGAGGATGCAGGAAAGATGTTTGATGATGAACCACAGGCAGATAGATGAGCGGAGTTTCCTGTAGGTCGAGACCTAGTTCTAATCTTAATCCATCTTAATGCACGCATGCACAAATACATTCAGTTTGACAGAGATCCCAGAAGGAGCGTCCTATTTCGGCAACACTAGCAGTATTTTCTGTGGAAAAGGAAGAGTTCCCCTGCCAAACGCATGGAAACTCCTTACCTAAGACAAGCTAATGAAAGACCCTTGTTTCTGAAGGACAGCTTCTCCATGTCAGCCTCGCTGCAGTGAGGACAGAATGTGCTCAGATGTTTTTAGGTCAGCATTATTTAGCTGTCAAACCGCAGGCAGCTGAGTTTATAGAGTTATTGGTGCAGTTTTATGAGGCATTCAGAGCAGCCTTAAATGCTCAAAGCTCACCCAGCTAAAGAGCTGGAAGCATAATTAGCCATGCATCATTCTTTCTTCCAAGCATTTCTGCATCTTTAAAAAGCCTGACCTATTTTTTTTTTTGTCTTCTCCTTCCTCTTTCTGCTCTTCGCCTCCATCTGTCTCTCATTCTTATCCTGCTTTTGGCTTGTTTGTGTCGTTGCTGTCCTTGGCACCTGCCTGCGCTTCCTGTTGACCTCTGACCTCCAGATGAATTGTATGCTCAGAAGCTGAAGTACAAGGCCATTAGTGAGGAGCTGGACCATGCCCTCAATGACATGACCTCTCTGTAGATGCCCTGTCTCTCTTTCTCTGCCTCTCACTTCCCCTTTTCTCTCGTGTTTTGAATTTTCTGACCCTCTGTCTTCTATCTCTGGATCATAAGTGCCTTACGCCAATCTCACTATGCAGAAGATAATTAAAAATATTTTCTTTCCTACTTCACAGCTTTTTGTCTCTGATTATTCATACAAGTTATATGTAGTCGTAAAACTATATAGAATTTGATGCATAACATCCGTTGTGTGGTGTACATTGCCCTGTACTCTCTGATTTTGGTAGCCAGCAGTTTGCTTTTGTAAAATGTGTTGTTAATGGACATTATATGTTTAATTATCAGCAAGCTTATGTGAGACAAGGTGAGAGATTTACTCCAATTTTGATGTGAATTAATGTAGTTCCCCTTTGACCCTTTAAAACACTTTTTGTTGTTTTTCTAACTCATTTTTAATGGTGTCTGATATTAGATATTCATGTGTGTCATTAAAGTGTGTACACATCTGAATGCTGTTTACACAAGGTAGCATCTAATACAACGAGTGACCCTACCCTGTTGCACGCTAGTCC
Organism: Chaetodon trifasciatus; assembly: GCA_037975065.1. NCBI lineage: Eukaryota > Metazoa > Chordata > Actinopteri > Chaetodontiformes > Chaetodontidae > Chaetodon > Chaetodon trifasciatus. Next base: position 3,989,144 of record JBBMOE010000022.1, read on the forward strand.
TCTAAAAAGTCTCTACTGGAATCTACTAATAGTCTTCAAACAGAGGATAACAGTCAGCAGTTTCTGCTTGAAAGGCACAGTGCGGTTGATTTTTTTGCATGATGCACACTTAACCAAAATAGTTATATGCAAAACATCTGTTCAGTGAAACAGTGCTGTGCTGTTTTGCAAGGGGTGCTGTTTGACAAACCTATAAAGGAGAATATGTCAGCATGACACGAGCAGTATTATTTGCCGATTGAAGCCTCACCATGTCACTTTTCTTCTTCTCTCCAGAGAAATTATCACATGCCAAAGAGGAGAATCTGGGCATGCATCAAGTCCTGGACCAGACCCTGCTGGAACTGAACAGCTTATAAACACGCAGAGAGGAAACTGGAGAGGATGAGATCGTCATGTAACATTCCTTCAATGTTCGACTCCATTCCACATTTCGAGCTGTTAAATCTTTATTCCCCCTGTGAAGGGGGATTAACTTAATGCTTGTCCCTTGATGTTTTTTTTTTTTTTTTTGCTAAGGCACAAATTGGTTTCTTTTACTTTTTTTAAGATGCGAAGTCATTTTGACCACATCGTTTTTGTTTTTTAATCTCCAGCTGTGATCGCAGAAATTCTCCCCAGAAATGATTTTTGACCACTTATTTAGAAAAAACTGGCAATTACTACACCCAGATAACCTCAGATTTGGTAACTGAACCACTTAAACTGGCTCAATTTTACATTTTATGTGCACATACATTAAGTCTCTGTCTCATTTATTTTAATGCATATTCTACAGATGGTTAGGTTTGCTCGGTCTATGTTAAGAGTGGCTCTGAAGTGCCACCCAGTGGTGATATGAAGTTAGTTTTGTTTTTCAGTTCCTGCTGTACCACCTTAAGAGGCTACCCTTCAGCAGACATTGGACTTTCTGTATGTGTGCCTGTCTTTGCAGTACCCTCCTAAATCAGCTTGTGTTTAAACAGTGTGATGGTCAAATGGACAGGTGACCTTATGGAAAACTTTCATTGATAAATAAACAGGTCAAAGCACATGCTGCTCTGTCACTGAAGGCTTCTTTACATTTCATTCAAAAGTAACACCTCTTCTGCCAATCCCCAACTACCTTAAGGCCTACATGTTTAAGATGCGCAGAATATTTATGTGCATCAGACTTTTTCTACTCTTTTTGGTGTGGGAATCTGTGCAGAAGCTGGGAGCTGTGCATGTACAGTATCTGGCACTTGCGTGCATATCTAAGCTGTACCACCTTCCCTTAAGCTTGACCTGACCATCAACGTATTCTGCATCATTGCCAACAATATGCCATAATGTAGCCAATATTAACTAGATTTACAATATATTGTATTACATGAGCGAGCTAAACCCCAAACCACTGGAAGCTCAGTCAAGTTTTATCAACCATGGATACTTATTGTATATAGTAGAATAATGTTAGGTATGTGAGAAATTGTATTGCTTTGTTTTTTTTCCGTTTTGTTTCATCTACACCACTTCTTTTCGCCAGGGGAACTCTCAAGACCAAAGAACACACATAACAGACAAGAAATTCTTCAGTTGTTTTATTTTTGTTTGTGACGGTCATCATGGTTTCATCTCATGCCGGGGCCACAGAAAGCAGCTCACACGTGGTCGAGACCATTTTGAAATATTTCATTCACCACCACCCCCCTCTATGTCAACCTAATAAATGTTTTACAGAAGTTGTGACTCATTGGACTTTTTGTACATTTTGATAATTGCGAAACATGTTTTACTTACTCAAAAGAGAAGTCAAAGCTTATCAATATTAAGTGCTTCATCATACCAATCTGATATACATCAAATTCTATGTATGCATGTACATGATTTTCGTTCATCTTGAGCTTGCATTGCACCTCTCCTGCTCTGTCCTATGAAACCCCACAGGGGAGATGAAATTTCACTCCACGTTATCAAGATTCTGGACAGATGGAGGAGACTTCTCCATGAGGGATTTGCCACATTTAAAGTAACGGAGTGGAGGCTCAGACATGTTTCCACGGTCCATTCTGCTGCCTGTTACTTGTCCTGTTGCTCAGGAATATTTTTTTCTGAAGGCACAACCTAGATGGACAATAAAAAAAAAGAAAAAGAAAACATTATAATATGTTATCACAGGCAAAACAGCAAGAAGGATACAGGTGAAAGTCTTCTCACCTTCAGTTAGTCTGCATTTGCCCCCTCGTGGTTGGCAGAGGACCACAGAGCAGCCTGCACAGGGTACCACTGTCTGGGCATGGCTGAAGATTGTGGTGATCCTGTAGCAGCCTGGGGGAGAATTTAAAGATAATTGAAGTACATAATTAATCCAAAATCTATATTAAACATCAGTGAGGAAAATATGTGTGTGCAGTCCCTACCCGCGCATTTAACATCCATGAAGTAGGAGTTGGGACTCTGCACCAGCCTCTTCTTCTTGTGTCTCATCCTCTCCCTTGTAAAACTGGGGTACATCAGATCCTTAGCCTGTTGCAATAGAAAGCAGAGCATTTGTCAGTTCACAGCTCTAAATTCATACTTCGTGTTTTTATCATTATTTTTTATTTCACTTATTCATTGAATAATAAGACGATGGCCGTTTCATGTTTTGGTTATACTCTGCTGCCCCCTACAGTCTCATGAATGATCTGCACTTGGAATTAAAAATAAACAGACATGTCCAGACAAGCCCAGGCATCACTCCTACACCTGTACACTGACTACAGATAATGATTTACCAACATATTTACACATATTCACGGTGCATGGATTAACTAATAAATAAATCTTTCTCATTCCCTTTCCGTTTAATGTTATGTTTATCAATTGATGGGAGCATATTGGACAAGCCTTCTGTCAACCAGAGCTGTTCTAAATGTTTCTAACCAGAAAAAAATATAATTGTCGCAATAAAAATATTTTTACTTACAGACATTTTTGCTCAAATCGCTCAGGTTTCTCGTCCAATCCAAACAAGATGTAAAGTGATGTTAAGACCAAGTGCGCCTCTCTCAACAGAAACGGCAGTGGTTTCTACGAACGTCTGTAACTGAGTAGAGACGGAGCAGGCGGGGTCGTGCTCTGAAGGGGAGGCACAACAGATAGTTTTACTGGCTGAACTGGACCATGTTTGGTACATAATAATGTTACTTTTATAAACTGTACAAAACAAGAGTAAGAACAACACTGAGTATTAATTAACTGCTCAAACTATTGTACAGTAGTGTTTCAACTTGACTATGTGGTCTGAATTGATTTTCATATTTTTAACGAAGCAATACTGTTAATCAATAAGTTCCCCCTAACTTTAGTCTGCTAATCAATGACAGAGCCTAAGTTATAACTTACATATATACGATATCATTCTTGAAGTTACATATTTTGTCTCACAGTGAACATCCATTTCCACACACCGTATTTATGACGGAAATACTTTGGTATATCAAACTACCAACAACAGTCTTAGTACGGGTGACCGTATACATCAAAACGAGCAAACCCCGCCGGATAACACCGGACTTCCGGAGCCACGACGACAGAGAAGAGTGACAGTTAATTTGACCAAAAGGCAGCGCACGAGCAGTGACGTCCCTGTCTGTACACCGGGCGGGATATCCGCAGTAGTAAGCTAACTAATAACATGGCGAAGACTTACGATTACTTGTTTAAACTACTTTTAATCGGCGATTCAGGCGTCGGAAAGACCTGCGTGCTATTCAGATTTTCAGAGGACGCCTTCAACTCAACGTTTATCTCTACTATAGGTGGGTAAAGGTCGTGCTATCACTATTGTCTTTGCCGAAAAGTGGTAAAGGAGCAGCCCATCCCGTCATGCTAATTTGTTGCTAACTTTTTTTGGCTAGCATTCATCTTGTAGTGGCTAGTCAGGAAGCAGCCCAGCCGGCTTGTTAGAGGGGCTTTTACAGAAGCGACAATGATATTTTAACCAGTTGGGTTTTTTTTTTGTTTTTTTTTTTTTTTTAGAAAGCCCCCGTTTCAGTGCACTGAGGGTGGGCACCACACTCGAGCTGTTACAGCAGATATTAACTATGGCAAGCTGATCTAACAAGCAGCAAAGCTGTCAGCTAGTTGGCAGTATCATTTTTCAAATGATCAGCTGCTTATACTTCGCACCCTGGTAGCCAACGTTACAGATAGTAAAAGTGAAACACTCTGTGCCTCTAAAATCAGGCATTAATCTTACTATAAATAAGATGCTGAGTCAGTTTCGATGTCAGATGACAGATGTGTTTAAATTGGCTGAACTATGCCTTTTGTTTTTCTTCAGGTATTGACTTCAAGATCAGAACAATAGAATTAGATGGAAAGAAGATCAAGCTACAGATATGGTAAGACAGACAAAAAACACAAATGGTTTCACATCACAGCTTGACTAATGTGGCAGATGAAGGATAGAGATGGATGACAAGGACACCCTGTTTCTAGTTAATTAGTTAAATTAAATCCTCCAGCGACTGAGGGGTTATTTGAGACCCTTTATGTTAACAATGAACAGACAGCTGCGTTTATATTGTTGTATGATTACATGTAGTAAATAGAAGGTATTTAAGAGAAATAACTACAAACCAGGATTATATCTAGTTAAAATGTAGAATCAGTAAAGCTGCAACTCATAATGTTTTTCATAATTAATTCGCTGATTAGTTGTTTGGTCCAAAAAATGTCAGAAAATTGTGAAAAATGTTGATTATAAGCCCAAGATGATGTCTTTAAATGTCTTGTCTTACCCGCAACCCAAAGATATTCAGTTTACTGCCAAAGAGGAGTAAAAAAAAAAACAGAAATTATCCACATTTAAGAGGCTGAAATCTGAGAATGTGTGCTTTTTCTCTTTATTATTCAAACTGATTAAAAGATTCCTAAAATATTTAGTGGTTAATTTCATGGTTGACAACTAATTAATCGATTAATCCTTGCAGCTCTAATGGTCATTGATATTATAATCTCTATCTTTTTTGTGTCCTCCCTTGACAACAGTGCCTATTTCATGGTTTTCCTTGTATTTCATGTAGAATAAATACCACCCCTTGGAAAATGCAGAAATCTAGATCATCATATCGGCTGAGCACTGATGTGACAACTTTTGTACTAGTATGCAATCAGTAAAAACTGATATAGTGAAGGAATGTTTTGGGGAATGTCCTTAGTTGTTGTCTTACCAAAGCATTAATTGAGAAGATCAACATCTGCTTTATGTCTGTACTTAAAATACAGGGGTAACTGATATTTTCAGTCCTGCTCAAGTATTGGAATAAGGGGGAAAACATTTAGGCTAGTGCTGCCAAAAGTGTGTTCCAGCACTTCAAAGCTGACATAGCTACACTCCGTATGTGTCTTTAACACTTGTAAAAGGAAAAAAAATGAGATGATGTGATTTAAAGAGTGGTTAGCTTAGCTGTTAGTGACCAAGAACAGTTGTGGCCTGTGGTTGCACGGAGCATCTCACAAGTGCTGTCCTTATTGTCCTGTTGAAAGTTGGTTGTTTTCTTGTTTTCAATTAAACCCAGCTGACTACTTCGCAATTGATTATATATACATTTTTGTCACTTTTGACAGTTTTTGTTTCCCCTCACGTCCATGCAATCTGCTTAATCCACAGGGATGAAATTGATATTGATCCTCTTAAAATTTGCTTTTTGTAAGACATTTTAATATGTTTTACTAAATTTCCCAAAATAGTTTCCATGAAATCTTTGGGGAGAATGGTGTGTGAAATGAAAAAACAAAATGTGTTTTCTACGTAGGGATACAGCAGGACAGGAGAGGTTCAGGACCATCACAACAGCCTACTACAGAGGAGCCATGGTAAGTCTCATTGTCAGCCTTACAACTCAGTAGCAGTATAGATAATTGTTGGGACTTGAATGGGACAAGTGATGGTCACTTCAGGTGTGCGTGCTGCAGCATAAACCTTTAACAGAACCACACCTAGCATTGTCATCCTTAAGTTTGTTCACACCTGGAAAATGAGATGTGTGCATAATTGTGGTATCTTTGTTAGCCCCTCCTTTAGTTCAGGTTTTACTGGATGCCTGTGTTTGCATATTTTATTTCAGGAACTTAATTGATCCTTGGGTTTTCAGATGTCATGCTCTCACTTAAGGCTGCAAAATCACGTGCTTCATCACTAAGAAAGATTGTCATGGATGCCGGAAAATCACATCAGACACTTAATTTCCAAGTCTATCTGCATGGACTAATGAGGATTTCTTAGGAATGGCTTCATTTTTGACTGGCTACTCCATTGTCTTGTCTTTTCCTCTGTGAACTCTGCAGGGCATCATGTTAGTGTATGACATTACCAATGAGAAGTCCTTCGACAACATCAAGAACTGGATACGGAATATAGAAGAGGTAAACTATGTTTGGCATTAGTTAATGTGTCTGTTTGTATGTTTTCTTAGTACTGCCTGTACAACTCGTGATTTCCACCAGCCCTGTCTCATAGAGATTATGTTTATGTACAATTAATTAGCAACAGCAAATGCGTTTTGAAGGAAATGTAATGCCAACCAAATTATGTTTTGTATCAACATAATGGGGACATTTTTTAACTTAATTTACGAGGGAAATTCCAAAATGTGGATATTGAACACACGTTCACTGACACATCATTTGTGCACTATCCACACATAGTGACTACAGGATTGTTCAACTTTTTTATGGTTTTCTTTTGGCACTGACAGCACTTGGTTAGGTCAGGGAAAGATCATGGTCTATTTTAATACAGAAAAAGTCAGCTGCAATGCGATCTTTCCCAAAGCTTAACCAAGGTGCTTTTGTTGCCTAAACCTAACCACAGTCTGGATGCAAACCCTGAATTCTTGCGGCACAGACCTGCACTTTGTATGACTGCCATCCACCCCCAGCCACACCATAAAATGTGGTGTTTCACTCAGTCATACAAAGTTGACTCTGAACATAATCCAGGCAACGATTAAGTTTGTCAGCACAACATAATTAGGAATGCAAATTAGTTGTATATAAACATCATTTCTTGGATACAGGGTTGGTTATAGAATAACTCTAAACACACATTATTGCTGATTAATTTCCTGTGTGTTCATTTCGCCAACCTTCCTTCCGTAGCATGCTTCAGCAGATGTGGAAAGGATGGTCCTTGGGAACAAATGTGATGTCAATGACAAGCGGCAGGTGTCCAAAGACAGAGGAGAGAAGGTGATAAATGTGACAATGAACGTCGTGAGACCTTGATTAGAATAGTGGGGAAAATATATATTACCTGAGTTCATCATTTCTGAGTACTGACACTGATTCTGTCTCTTCTCTTCCTGCTGTCAGCTGGCACTGGAGTATGGTATCAAATTCATGGAGACCAGTGCAAAGGCAAATATCAACGTGGAGAATGTAAGTTCCCACTTTTTCCAATATTATTCGTTCATAGTTGAAGTATTAATACATTATACCACTTTCATATCTAGTTTTACATTTGACGCTGGTAGCCGACATCCACTTGACTTAGCTTAGCGTAGTGACTGGGAGCAAAGTGAACATCCGCCTTTGTCCAAAAGTAACAAAGTTCACCTACCAGCACCTCTAAATCTTGTTAATTAAAGCTTTATTTCTCATTTGTTTAGTCCATACAATAATCAAGGTGTAAAAGACAAGCTTTAATTTCACTGGGGGGGGGTATGTGTGTGACCTTCCTTGAGCAACACGGGAACCTCATTGAGTCTCTGCTTGGGGTAACTGAGTTGTTGTGAACCTTTCCACTGCTCAGTAAGTATAGGTAGTACGTAGACTTGTTTTTTACTGAAATAGTGGGAAAATGTTTTTTTTGTTGGAATTTTTGTGTCAGTGACAGTCACGGCTGGAGAAATTAAGTTTCTTTAAAGCTGTGATGATTATATAGATGTTCTGTGCTGCTGGATTGAAGATGTGTCTGAAGCATCCATGTTTTGGAAATTGTAGCTTCTTTGCAGCAACATCCATATTTGAATCATTGGAGTTCACCACAAGCTCATTAGTTCTGCTGATATTGAGCTTCAGGTGATTGTTGTTGCACCATGTGATGAAGCTCTCTATCAGTCCTCTGTACTCCTCTGGAAAAATAGTCTGTAAGTGAAGACAGCACGTGTCTCACTGGAAATTATTCACTGGAACCATACATGCCAATATAGGGATAACGTCCATTTCAGCAAAAAATGCATGTAATACCTTTTATTAAATTCCTTCAAAGTCTTCACAACATATATTATGTGAGTCTGGACAGACATGGATGTTAACTGCAACTGGTTGGCAGAGGCAAACAAACACAAGACAGTAATTGTAGTTGTTTATGAAAAGGAAGGATCCTCAATTTTGCCCCTTAGTCTTCCTCAGGGGCCCTACTTCTAAAACATAACTAAATTAAACATTCAGTGATTTAATGTTCTCATCACTATTTGTATTTGTACTGCATGCTGCGAGACTATAACACCTTTAGTTTTATGGTCTTCAACCACAATTATTAGTCCTTTTTTCCGGGATTGCTGATGTTAACCAACCACACAATCATCCTTGTCCAAAACTATTAGTCCCAACCACAGCACCATTGATGTTTTGGCTCCCTGTTTTTGTCTGCAGGCCTTCTTAACCCTCGCCAGAGACATCAAAGCAAAAATGGACAAGAAGCTGGTAAGATCATAGAAGAGTGGAACCTTAATTGCTCTGACATGTGCTGCTGGTTTTGCTGTTCTCATCCTCATCTCTGTGTGTTTTAGGAGGGCAACAACCCACAGGGTAGCAGTCAAGGAGTAAAGATTACAGAACAGCCCAAGAAGAGCAGTTTCTTCCGCTGCACGCTCCTGTAAAGAGACGGGAGCGTCGGCATCCACCGTCGCCTTAACTGTGTCCCCCACTGGACAGAACTGGACAGAGCACACTCCGATCTCACTTTTATCTTCCTTCACTTGTCTGCTTCCGTCTCTCTCTGATTGTCCTGTGCTTATCAAGTAGGAAAAACAGAAGTTTATCGCTCCCTTGGTTTACCCGTCTTCTCTTGACACCCGTGAAACTAACTGATGTGGCCTCTGTTATACGATCAATCTGCTTTTCTCTTTTCACAGTCGCTCATTAGATTGACTGTTTCACCCTGATTCCTTAGTTTTTATAGACTTTTAAAGACTGCCTCCGGAAACGATCAAAACTTTACAACTTTTGATGCCTAGCCAGTCCCTTTTACCTGCTGACAGTGTCTTATTTACTCGGTCCTTACCACTAAAAGCAAATTATACTTCCAAATAGGTTTACTGGTCCAATGGACTTCCTAATTTCAAAAATACTCCAGTCTGTCAAATAATGCGACCTGTGTTGTCAAGGTGATGAGAGTACAATCCCAGCAGATTACTGTTTTTTGAAATAATTATGCTACATTTGTGTACTGACTGGGTGGCCTAGACTTATATATAGACTTTTATACATCCAATGTAACATGTAAATATCTATCATTGATACAATTCCACATATGAAACAGTAGAGCCAGCGCTTTTTACTCATTATATGAACATTCGGGTTTACAGGTCCTCTTTTCACCTTTTCTGCGAGTGTCTTTCTGTTGATTTCTTAGGCTGAAACATTCCATTCCTCCTGTGAACAGTTAAATGAAATGTGTGTGCGGGCCCAGGTTTTGTCTATCATAAGTATTCACATGGTTGCAGTAAGACTGGGTTCTTGACAAAGTATGCATGTTCTAAGGGCACACCGATTCCTTTTGTAGTTGCTTACCTCATCATTTTAGGTGTTGCCGTTTCTGTGGATGAGATCTGATTTGTGTGAGGTAGACAGTTATTTGATGCACTTCAACTGGTGGACTAGCAATACCTAACTCTGACACCCGGTGGCGATGCACATCAGTGGCACAGAAGGAATCACAGATGAAGTCATTGTTTTATTCGTTCATACTTCTTCTAGTGGTCGGTTCCAATGGGGGAACATGCACACAACTGTTTTTCTGGGCCTTGGATATGGGCTGTGCTGTAGCAGTATTTATGGAGTGAAACAAAAACATAGCACCAAAATGACAAAGTGCCCTTTAATGTTCTTATCGATAATGCACTTTCCTTTTGTTCCTTCTGAAAAAAAAAAAAAAAAAAATCTTAGCATTTGTTGACTGTATTTGTTCCAAGTCTTAACTGAACGCAAAGAATATTCATGCACAAGTTTTCCATGTACCCGGTCTGGGCTTCCTAAAGACATCTGAGCACTGAAACCTCATCTTTTTAGGCATGTAATGAAAATATACAGGATGCCTATGAGTTAGAGATGTCTCTCATTCTTGTTCCCAGCATTCCCATTAATTGTCACCTTTTCTAGCTTTTTATACATTTGCATCCCCATTGACGCTTTTGGGAACCCCAGATGCACCCATCCCCACACCCCCCTCGTCTCTTACTCCTCCCCTCTCCCTCCTCTCCAGACATCCCCACGCCTTGTTTTGGCCCCATATCATGGCCATCTGAACTATGCATTCTGGGTGCGTAGCAAACCTCAAAAAGCTTTGCACATTTGACTTGACAAGCTTTATTTGAGATTAGAAATGTGTAAAGGATCCTTGCTGTTTTATTCTCTGCTGTCACTCCAAATTCTGTTCAGCTCGGTTGAGCTGTTCAGGCTTAAGAATAGGAAATTAAATGAAAGCTGATGAAATTTATCTCAGATGTTTTACAGGAAGAGCACATCGTTTCTCGCGATGCTGAAGGAATTTAGATGTTAACCTGTGGATTTAAATCATCCTCGTTAATGTGGTCGGACGGTTTTGATTTAACTGGCTCTCACAGATTAAACCAATTCCTGGCTTGAGAAAAGGATTTTTGGAATTGACTTTGACTTAAATTTGGTCTGTAAATTGAGCTCTGTTCCTCTTTTGATTGAAGTTATTTGTAATTCTCTCCAGTTGTAAAATTGCCAGTTCTTTGTTAACATATCTTCAGCATTCCCAAACTAAATTTGGAATTTGTTACTGATTTCATGGGAAATAGATAATTCAGCAACTGTAAATAAGATCTACAATGATTGTACTTCATAAATCTTATTGATCTACACCTTTTGTAGATATGTGTACTTTTGATGATTTATTAAAAATGAAATTCTTAAAAAGATGTCAGCTTATTATATTTCTACCTTTTTATTTTTGGAGATTCATGTGAACTATTAAATATATTAAAGAATCAGGGTATTTAGTTTTTTTTTTTTTTTTTTTTAAGGATTGTATATTTTCTCTTAACAAAACCATAATATAAGCAGGATCAAACCCATATTTGTGATATAAGCAATTGAGTTCATAAAATGTTTTAAAAACCACATTTGGGAATTGGATTTAAAAAAAATATATTTTAACCAAAACAAAGTAAATTTCTATAAATAATATGGATTCATTAATTACAATCTTTTCATTCATTTTACTGAAGGATAGCACTATGCTTTGTTAATTAGCATGCATCTGTGCCACAGCATGAGATGTGCTGTTATTCCTTTAGTGATGACTGTACACTATAATACAGAGTAGAGAAGTCATTAAAAACCTGTCCAATATAAGAACACTTCAGGGTCACTTTAAACTGAGAGGCCCAATGAGATCCATTGGCTGCAGCTTTGTGTTGCAAAAGGATCTGCTCTTCTGTGCGGTGAGACACACTTATTTCTGATCTGTGACATGTAAATGTGCAGCGTTTGGCTGAAAAGTGGTGCAGAAGGTGGTTGAGCACTGCCGGGAATGCTGGACAGGCTGCCACATGTCTGTATCTGAAAGAAGTGGGTGATTCTGGAGCAGTGGACATGCTGATAAGCTGATTGTCTAACTTTGAAAATTCTCCTCACACACTGCCTCTCCGGCCTTGGAGTAAAGGTGTGTTCACAGCCTGAGCTGCTTACTGTTCCAATCATCTGACGACAGCCAAAAAACCAGCTTCAGCACAGTGTCAATATGGCCATTTTTCCAGGATTTCCTGTACCTGCAGTTGGATGTATCTGCCCTCTAGATCTGTACTGCCAGTACAACCCAGAGCTCTGACAGCGGGGATGCTCAGGTGCAGCTCCCGCCAGCAGCTGATACTGTGATGTAGAAAAATATCTCACACTAATCAGTGTGTGAGATGTTACACTTCTTAACGTATGAGAATAAAAAGTTGAGGCCACCTTCTGTAAAAACTTCTTGTCAAACAGTATTTCTACTGTTTCTAGTGCCTTTGAGCTTTCTGTCCCGCTTAGTATGATCAACAAATGAATTGAAAGCCTACATGATGTGCTTGAGGGAAGAGAAAAAGGGAAGAGATGGAACTGAGCAAAAGTTCACTTGTGAAACTGCACCAGTTGAAAATGTATTCATGTGATTGGGAACATTTGCACTGGACATCATCACTTCTGCATCAAACACCATCGAGGCAGTGAGGCTTTGACCTTTCTTTAGGTGTTTTTTCATTCAGATAATCAGTGCGTGGGAGGGAAACTTCCCACATTGGTTCTTTACTTTCCCTTTAGAGGCTCTCAAGCATTACTAGGCATTTTCATTGAGTCACTGCATTAAAAGGTTAATATGTCACCAACAATCCAAACACCAAAGACCATGAAGTTTATTATCAAGACTGTTCCTCTCTGTGAGAGGTTCCTCTCTCACCACAGCAGCAGATATTTGTTACAAGGCTATTAGATTTCAATTGTACAGGTGTCCATAGTATATATCTTTTGACTATTAAAAGTGTATTTGCAGCACAGAGGTTGAGGTAACCTCATTTCTCTTTATAGAAGTATAATACAGACCTGGAATGAACCTGCACAGCTGATAAACATTGATAAAATTAACTGATGTCTTTGAATTCTAACCTCTTACCATATGTGGCCTCATGCCTCGGTAACATGAACTTACAACTGAACAAATGTAACGTTATACAACAGCTGAAGAGGGTAGGGCTGAAGCCTCTCATTTCACCTGAGTGACAGATCCAAACTTTGCCTTTGGCCATATCTTTATTCCATCATGGTAACACATGTGTGGATACACCTGTGGCTATATAATATATTCATCTAGGCTGCGTTCCTGTAGAATCCAGATATACTGTCATTTGTTACACGCAGTATATGTGAAAATGTTTTGTCTCATTTGAGTATCTCAGGTAATGTTCTTTCTAAGTGCGCATGACTCATAAACAGCTGCTCACAAGGATGTGAGCTTTGCCTCCGCCCCCACGCAGGTGTTGTCAGGTGAGCTTGCTCTACTGAGCCATTTTATCACCGAGCTGCCGGACAAGGTGAGTACACTTAGCTGTGAGCTATGTTAAATTTAGAAATCTCTGAGACTCTACGAGTGAGTTTCATTGACAATCATTTTAATTATTGAGTGTTACAGTGGTAAATGGTCCTGTCTAGGCAAATATTTGTATTGTAAAATGCCTTTATTTAATGTATTATGTAGTTTCTGTTTATGTAAAACTGCTCACAGTACATCACACCATAGACTTCACCTGACAGGAATTGGCTGGCACGATGAGTGTATTAAAAGAGGAACAATGAGTACAGAAAGAGGATGAAGAAGCAGATTGGTGCAGTACTGTTATGAGATATTAAATAATGGCCATTTGAGTGTATAGCCCGCTAGTTACCCAGGACACAGCAGCCTAAATGCAGGAATTTATTGCTGACAGCTCATATGTCTGTATGTGGTTTGTACTGTATGTATGTTCAGTATGTACTTCCTTATGAATGGTCTCAGTCAGCTGTAAATGATATATTACAGGTCTCTCTGCTCAGTGAATTTCCCATCAGACACAACAGAGGATTAAATGAGCTGTTTCCCAGGATGATGGAGTGGAGTCAGCCATTACAAGGACAGCATGATGCTTTCGTCTGGTTCACAGAGTCCCAGCTCCGCTCTGTGATCAGGAATGGTGTAGTCCCAGAATGGTTTCATGGGATCATTTCCAGGAAGTAAGTTCACAAAGTCTATCACTGTCCGCCATCTGAAGCAGTGAGACAGGGAGGAATGTGGAGAGCCATGTTTTATAAATGTTGTGTCCCAGCATGCAGTGATTATTTTAGAGTTTTAGTGAACTGCTCGTGGATGGTCATTTTTGTTTAGGGTGCATCATGTTTCCTTTATTCTGCTGTATGTATAACATTAATGTCAGGTTAAAAAAAGTAAAGTGAAAATGTAAAAGCAGCTTCTTGCTAGAGCAGACAGTACAAAGTGCTTCACAACAACAAAGGAAAGACATAAAATGAAGCCACAAAACAAGGATAATGACGGGGGGAAAAAAATACAAAAGTCTACACAAAGGCTAAAGAGGGGCAAATCTGAATCTCCAAAATGTCAAATACTCAGGAAGTGATACAAACCTTTCAGGAAGTTCACTCCTTTAAATGATGGTAAAACACTACACCACAAAATCAAAAAAAAAATCAAAAACAGAGATAGCCCATTTTTCGACACAACACGCAAAACAAACCAGCAAAACTAGACCAATGGATGATTTACAGATTTATCTCATTAAACACAGATGATACACATTAATCACAGGGTGTCAGTGGAGTGGTCTCTTCAGTGGTGGACTGTGCTCTTGTAAAACTCTCAACAGAGTTCCTACTTATAATACATTTTGCTTCCTCCACACCCAGTGCACACATTCAATACCTTGTATAATGGATGATGAATGTGGATTATTACCAGGAATGGTGTGCCTTATTCAGTTTACCATCAACACCGTAATGCACAGCATTCATCAGACCACTCCATTTAACTGAGCTCCTGCACGACAAGAACATTTTGTTACAATCTTAAGATGACAAATTCCCACAGTGATTTCACTGCAGTTCACACGCAGCGCTGCTCTGTAAATGTGCAGCATCATTTACAGATTGAAGTGCATGTGTGAAAGGTGTTTTTGTTAATTATACTGCCTGTTAATAACTCATGCAGAACGGCAGAGGAACTGCTGATGTCCAAACCTCCTGGCTACTTCCTCATCAGAGTCAGCGAGAGCAGGATTGGTTACACTCTCTCATACCGGTGAGTGTTTGCAGGGTTGAAAGGAGCTTTATTTTACAGTTTACACTCAGTCCGGCAGCTCAAAGTCCAGCCCTGTTCAATCTTCTTCGTGCATCCTCTTTGTTCCTCAGTACTGAGGACCGCTGCAGACATTTCATGATTGATGCACTGGAAGATGGTCAGTACATCATAGTAGGCGAGAATAGGCGTCACCGGTTTCTGCAGGACCTGGTGGACTTTCATCGGAGAACTCCCATCATGCCTTTCAATGAGATGCTGACTGTTGCTTGTGGACAGGTGAGGAAATGTTCTATTATCCTACAGTCATTCCATACGTCATTAACGTCTGTGGTTTGTAGCTTATTGTATTTATTGTGCTCACTCTTCTTTCTGCTGTTAGGTGTATGATGTGAAATGAACTCAGCAGGGCTACATTTTTTTTTTTTTGCTTTCAGGTATTACAATGCATGCTTTAGAGTTAAAACTGTGTCACCATCACCATTCGCAACCACAGTATTTGCTTGTTTGCTTGCCACCTGTGCACCATGCAAAAAGAGCACAAATCCCAAATTGTTCCATTTTTCTCTCTCTTTGTCTGATCCCACATAAGACCTCGAATGACAAGACCGACTATGCAGAACTACTTTTCCCACAAAGATATCCGCACAATAACACAAGTTTGCTGCCAAACAACCTGCTGCTTCGCTGCGAAAGCCAACCAGTGTCCCAAGAAGATATCCCACCTGCCCTTCCATATCGACCAAACAACTTGAGGAACTCTGCAATCCTGTCCCCGAGCAGACTCTACCCTAGTCTGGAGGAAGAACACCTGCATGTCACCTCCCCTCTTCCAGCCACGGCAATGGTGATCTTAGTTGTTTTCTTGTCTAGTGCTAAAACTGTTAACTAATGTTTTAATTCTTTAAATCCTTAAAATAAAATACATCTAAATGTTGTCTGACCAAAAAGATTCTCAAAGGGTTCTATTGAAACCAGCTTCCTGTTAGCAATCAACAGGATGCTGTTGAGGGGCTTCCATTTCAACACATCATTTTCTCCCACTCACTTAATGGTGTAGTGATATACCTGAAATTTGTATAGTGCAGCTTTTCAGTTGTTTGAACATTAAAATGTAAGGATTATTTTTTTATTTCTAACAAATGTCCATGCTGTATGTTTCCAGCCTGTGCCAAAGACCAGAAGCAAATACACGGCCGACAACCCTCCATCTAACCGGCCTCCTGAAGTCCCTGCCCGGACCTCCGTTCCTCCACTGAAGCTGAACCAGGCCTGTATCAGAACAGTCTCTGCGCCTGAGAGTCCCTCCACACCCATGGCCACTGAACACTCATCTGGGTTCACCATCCAGTCTGTAAAGAACCAGGAAGCCAAGCTGTCAGTCGTCACCAACCTCAAGAACCTCAAGAAGAAATTCCACAAGAAGAGAAGCACATCGCAGGAGCATATGTGCACAGAGATTAATGTGGAGGCGACCGTCAGGAGTGAAAATACTGACAATGAGTACGAGGAGATCACAGGGGAGCAAACTGGTCCGCCATTTTCCTACAGCAGCACTGATGTGAGGCCGACTGATGGAGGATTACCTCAGGAGTACCTCCCACCTCCACCCTTTGCCCCAGGCTACTGATACACAACTGTTTCCTTCAAAAATAATGTACAGGTAGATTGATCAGTGGATTGTGGAATGACTGGAGTGTGACTGAATTGAGACAAAGAGGTGGAGAGTCTGACCACAAGTAGGTGCAGGTGCAGCACAAAAGCACCAAACAAAGGAAAAGGAGCTACAGTCCACACACTGATATTAAAACCTTAAAAAAGTTTGATAATGTAGCGTTTCAACCTTTTAGATATGTGTTCATGTGAATGCTTGCCTGACAAAAAGCTACCACTGACATTGTTGGACCTTTATTTGCTTTCTTTTTGCTAAATATTAGGCTACGTCCAGCAGCCAATTAGCTTATCCTAACACAAAGACTGGAAATGGGGAAAACAGCACAAGAAGAAAAATCTGTCTACCAGAACTTGTACTGCTTAATAATTACCACATGATTACTTGATTGTTTAATCCATCCAAAAACCAAAGCATAGAAACACTTTGCAGTTTTATGAGAGTAAATGTGCTGTACTATATCATGGCAGGGAGCAGTGAAGTAACCCTAACTCTAACTATAACCCTATCCCAAGCTAGTTGTTTCCCCCTGTTTCCAGTCTTTATGCTAAGCTACGCTAACAGGTTGCTGGTGGAAGCTTAATATTTGCCATTTAAATCTCAGCAAATCAGTGTATTTCCCAAATGTTAAACTATTCCTTTATAATTTTGGGAGCTTGCAAGAGACTCCTTTACATAAGTGAATCAAAGCTGCAGGTGCTTGCTTTGTTTAGGACTCAACTTCCTATAAATTAAAGCTGTTGCTCTGCAGATGTTAAGAGCGCAAAATAGAGTAAACTGCTCTCTTCATGTGGGTGTAACTAGTGCCAGTGCCTGGTGGATGCTTTATTTATTTATTTTTATTTATCTGTTAGTTTATTGAACAAAGACAACACAGATCAACATTGCTACTCAAGAAGAAGTAATCTACACATGCATTTCACTGAAGCTAATCTCCCCTGGCTAGGCTAGTAAAGGTAAATGTTTTATATAACTCTTTGGTAATGTGACAAAGCATGAAAAGGCAGCAGCAGGAAGTATTATGCAGCATATGTAAATCAGAAATGAAACGGCTAATGTCAGCTGCTTTGAATACATGACATACTGTCCTGTAGCATCACATGCTGATCTTTTATCAGCCAGATGATGAGGGAAGCTGGAAGAAGCAGACACAGGTATTGGTCAAACTTGTTTCACCGGTCAAAACATACAAGTGAGTAAAATTCACCTTTTCACGGCTTGTGGACGCAGAAGTTTTTTTCCAAAACACTTCACTTCATTTTTACTGTAAATGGCTCATGTAGTCACAGCAGCTAGAGATAAGGATTATAAAGCATGTGAGGTCAATATTTCATATTTATGTACATTAAAAGATAATTTAAAGCATTAAATCTTGTTACACGGCTGAGCTGATAAATCACATTTCTTGTTTAGTCTGTATTGGTTTCCAGTTACAGGTGTTCTAATAAATATTACTCTAGCAGCATCTGTGTGCATCTGTGATTTTGAGTATGACAAGTCAGGGACACCCTAGTTTATTCACACATACTGTACATTTGCATAGTTTCTGTTTCTGCTCTGTGCAGCTCCTCCCATCCTCTCTCCTCCTCTTCCTCCTTTCCTTTGTTTCTCACGTGGCTTTTGTGACATCCTCTTCACCCGGTATTGGGGTGAATGCTGTGGTGGTGTAAAGAACTTGGATTTTAATTTGACCAGGAACCTGTATTTGTTTTAATATACAAAATAACTTGAAGCTGTAAATGTTAAAAATTAAAGTGGAGTGGAAACTTCAACATTTGCCACTGAAATGTAGTAAAGTATAAATACACAGTAGCCTACAATGACTCAAGTAAATAAGGTGAAGTAGGTTATAATCACATCAAATTGTATTTAAATACAGTAAATTCCCTTAGTTAATTTCCACCACGGGTACTCATTCAGAATTTCCTCTGACATTTTACTTAAATGGAAATGCAAATAGGCTGATTATGGAGCCCCATTGCTGACAGACAAAAAAGAAATACACATATACTTTCCATGATTATAGAAAAAAATACAGAAAGCACACGCATAGAAAGATAATCAAAACTACTTTATGTGGAAAAAATAGGACAGTTACTTACCTTCTCACTGTGCCTGGTCGACTGTTTTCCCCTCATTACATAAAGAGGGCTCTGAAGGCTTTGCACGTGAGGCGGTCTCTCAGATATTCGGTCAAGTAAGTGGGATGGACTGTTTGCGGGATCACAATGGAGGTCACTCATTGCCAGCTCCTTTTAAGGAAGACACCCAGCCGTTTGCCGGAGCACACAGAAGACCAACAATCCCTCGGAGAGTTTGATTTATAACGCTTGTCTTCACAGAGTCGGTGGTGCGAACTGTTAACTAACCGTTAAACACCGCCCTCCCTGGCTACCCCGTGTGTAAAAACACGCAGATCTGATAATAAAGCAGGCGAAGTGACGTCATCTGGGAAGCCTTTGGTTTCTATCCAGGGATCATCCTGCTGGTACTTATGTAGTCATCTCGCAAGTTCTTCTGTTGTCGAGACCTGTTTTTTTCTGACTTTTACAACAACAGTCGTCGTAAGTTTCCACGTTTTCGAGCCTAAACTTTCGAGCGACACCATGTCTTTCGTCCCAGGCCAACCGGTGACTGCTGTTGTGGTAAGTTTGGGAGCAGGGCTGTTTCCATTCAACGGGACTCTATTGTTCAGTTTCTGGTTCGATGTTAACGTAAAACCGTATCAGCATTTAACTGAAGGAACTATTGTGACTTAGCCATGGTGCTCTCACTGACGTTAGCTAGCCGTCTGAACTGAGACATTACTTTCTTTTTTTAGCTAAAGACCGTGAAAGCAACCTGCCCCGTCAGGAGCCATTTACTAGCATATTCCATGTTGAAAAAAAAAACGTTCTAGACGGTTAATTTAAGCGAATAACTCGTCAAACCACAGCAACAGCAACTGGGGCGTCGAAATATGATAGAAAATACATGTTGTTGTTGACTCTTAGTTAAAAGAGGTGAATATCTTAACATTTATTTACTCGTACAGATGGGCGTCACCACCGTCGGTGTGATTCAGTCTTCCTGGTGGACTTTACACAAAGTCACAGAATATAAAGTATAGTTGGACTGAAGTATTTTTTTGCGCTGCATTCACTTTCTTCAGGAATTCTCGCAGTTGCAAATAGATCATTATGATTTAGCCAAAGAAAGCGATGGATATGACTGAGATGGTTTGGATTTAGCCCAGCAAGAGCTGCCAAAATGTCACATGTGGGTGGAGGGGGGGTAAGTGTTAGGGAAGTATGGAGGTCAACTTTTTAAGTAAAAAAAAAAAAAAAAAAAAATCAGAAACACTTCCAGCTAGAGAAGTTTTACTGTTACAAATGAAATTTAGTATAGCTAATAAGTATCACTTCAGTTTAGTTAAAAAAAGAATTCTGACCAGTTTAGTTAAAAAAGAGTTCTGACTAAGATATGTACTGAGTGGGACAATTAACAGTTGAAACATAAACTCTTCAGAGCTCCCTGGTTGTGAAATACTCTCTAAATGACGTCAAATATATTTTTTGGCGTGTCTGTACTGCAGGTTTTTGTTATTTCTCAGTCCACATATAGAAATGCGCCTGTTATATATACAAGTAGTATCCCATCTATAGTTTAACTAGTTCTTTGTTTAACCCATCAGGCCTGTAAATCTCCTTTTCACTTGGGGAGAAAAATGTGCTATCATGCCTGTAATTCCTGACTGACTGACAGACACTTAATCAGTATTATCAAAGTTCCAGACATCCTTAGACTTCGTTGTAAACACTCAGTGAATGTCTGGTTATTCATCACCACACACACAGGCAGTCTTTGTGTTGTGAGGAGTCCTACTGTCAGAGTCATCCATCCATCTGGTCAGTGAGCCTGCAGCTGCTTGTCAGTGTCAAGGGCAGGGCTGTGCTCATAAAAAGTCTCTGTTCCATGATGGACTTCAATTACCAGGCAACAGCCTTTGAAATGCACCATGTGTCATGCTGTGAAATTTGTCTGCGGTTGATAAATCAGGGCTGTATATACTGTCATTTACCTGCCTTTGAATTGATGACAAGCTGAATGTGACTGAAAGTTGATATCAAACCTTTTCTTTTGCTGTATTTTCAATACTGTTCATGTCGCAGTTATGGATGATGACAGTTACCTCAAAAAAACATCCAGAGTGCCCTGTTTCATTTAAAAATTTGAGCCAGATAAACGATTTCAGGAACTGATTTTTAGTTGGACTATTACATCTAAAAAAACAGTTGTTCCCCTCAAACAGTAAGAACTGGAGTCTCTTTAGTCAACAGGAATAGTAATGGACAGGGACTCGTATCACTGACACTGCTGTAGAGACAGTGTCCCAGCACTGAGAGACCAGTGGTTCAGACCTCTGACACATGAAAACACTGCTACTATCTGATGTCCACTGCTTTCCTGATCAGAGAATTGTCAGTATGTAACAGTAGTTATCAACAAAGTGTGTCATTTTTTTATATTGCCAGTGTAATGCCCTATGAAGATTAATCTGATTTTGGTTTTATGCCTCCACGCCAGTAACAGCCATGGCTGAAGGCATTATGTTTTCGGGTTGTTCATCCATGCTTCTGTACATAGAGTACTTCTGTCTGTCCCATTCATGTGAAAGCGAGACCTCCGGAATGTCTTGAGGGAATTTCTCCAAGTTTGGCACAAAAATTTGAACTCCAGGATGAGCTCATTAGATTTTGGTGGTCAAAGGTCACTGTGACCTGACAAAACCAATTTTTGATCATAGCTTATAAATAGATTCATGGCAAAATTTCACACAATTGTCTCACAGGATAAAATGATAAAGTGAGGATATTTTATATCCAGAAGGTCAAAGGTCAGCTTCACTGTAACATCATAATGTTCTGCAAAAACACTTTTCTGGCTATTATTCAATATCATATAGGGCAGAGTTGTTCAGATACTGAATTGGTGAAATTAATCTTGGGTGTCCACCTTGAAACTGTGCTGATTGTGCAGATCTTCTGTGGTGCTGGGTGGAAGGTGTGTGAAGCATCCATGTTTTAGAATTTGGAGCTTATTTGCAGCAACATCCACATTTGAAGCATTGTAGTTTACCACAAGCTCCTCGGTGTTGCTGTTGAGTGATTGTCGGTGCACCATGTGATGAAGCACTCTATCAGTCGTCCTCTGTAAGAATAGTCTCTAAGTGAAGACAGCACGTGTCTCACTGGATATGATTCACTGGACTCATACATGTCACGGCTGGTGGAGGCATACAGCTGCGAAGTGGTAATCCTAGTTTTTGTTTTTTGTTCTTTTTGTCCGACAGCAAAGAATTGAGATCAACAAATTGCGGCAGGGAGATAATTTGATCCTGGGCTTCAGTATTGGAGGAGGGATAGACCAGGACCCCGGACAGAACCCCTTCTCTGAGGACAAGACTGACAAAGTAAGTCTGTGTATATGTGTGTGTCTGTGTCTGTGTCCATCAGCTCTTCATAATTCTAAACATGTTACAGCCAGGGGTAAGTCATCGAGACAAATTTACTATGTATTTGTTAAGACATAATCAATATCTGAGAATTTTGTTCTCAATTATTTAAAATCAAATGAAAGAAAATTCAACTTAAGTTAAGTCCGATACATTAAAATTATCTATGCAAAACAAAAATCCTGGGTTGGTTATCAATAGTTGTGTGTTCAAAACTACACAAAGACAATTCAGAACAATAGAGACAGTCCATAAAAGCAGTAGAGAAGATGATGAATGGTAATAGTGAGGCGTTGTCCTGCATACAACATAAAGTACAGAAAAGACAGCAGTGAGGTTCATTCTATGATGAGACCTTTCCGTCCTTCCCTGGATTTCAGGCTCTCTTTGGAACACAAAGCTATCAATTGAAATATAATGTGGTATAACATACCACCTGACTTTTCCTCTGTTCCTGATCACACCCCTGTCCTGCTGCAGCACAGTGGTACCAGAGCAGTACTTTTGAGAGCTATGAATGAGGGGCAGGCCTGAACACATCACCTGCAGCCTCAGGTGGGAACAAACCACACTCATCTCACTGATGTCATAGGAAGGAAAACTGTGGGTTTACACAAAGTCGTGTCTTACGTGCTGAAAGTGTATATGCACTGTACTTTCCTTCAGGATTTGACCTTTCTGGCTATCCTTTAGATATTCTTGACACGTTTATGAGCATTACTGGAGCTTTCCCGCAGAGCTGTTCAGGTGTTCTTATCTCATCGATACTAGTGAACATTTATTCTGAAAAGAACAACAGGCCTTTGTCTCGTTTGAGGTATCTGTTGGGCGTGGTGCTGAGACACCAGTCAGCCAATCAACTAACCCTGATCATTCATTAAGCAACCATGTCAAAAATGTGTTCAGCTTCTCAAATGTGAGGATTTTTTGCTTTGCTCTGTTTTACTTCTCTGTTAACTGACTTGACTTTTTGATTGTTTATTGAACAAAACAAGCAATGTGTGATGGGCATTTTTCACATTTTTTTGACAAAATCAGACAATTAATCAAAATAAGTAGTTTTAGTTCTATCTTGGTTAATGTGCTGGATATAAGACGCCACTTGTTTACTGTAATAATGAATATTAATCAGTACCTATCGTACTCAAGGGCTGAGTTTTCCCTCATCAATGCTATGAATCTAAACATGCTTTAATGATTACAATCAAACCAGAGAGACTATATTATATTACAGTATTTGTGTTGTGTGTTTCAGGTGCCATTTTCTATATGTTGTTGTTTCAGGTGTTTAAATCGTCTGTATTGTTTAATAATGTGTTTGTGTTGTCTAAAGGGCATCTACGTGACCAGGACAACACCAGGAGGACCGGCAGACGAGGCAGGCTTGAGGACGGGCGACAAAATAATGCAGGTGTGTAGTGAAACAGAGCTTTGGTCTAGATCCACAAGATGGCACCGTGTGTACACTAAAGAGTCAGACAGGCTCTTTGCATCAGGAGCAGTGCTCACCTTACTCCTCCCATCAATCAACGTGGTGCTAACTTAAATTTGAGAGAATGACAACACCTTTCCTCAGACAAAGTTCTGCTCTTCCTCCCAGGTGAACGGCTGGGACATGACCATGGTGACCCACGACAAGGCTCGTAAAAGACTAACAAAGAAGAACGAGTGCGTGGTGCGGCTACTGGTAACCAGAAAGTCGTTGGAGGACGCTGTCAAACACTCAATGGGCGGTTGCTCCAGACAGGAACATAGTGGCGCTACTTATAACCACAAAGGAAATACAATGACTAAGGACTGAACACTCTCATACACTGAGACTCCCACGAATTCAGATGATGGTGGCCTTTCTAACTATGTCAATGTAAAAATATTACGCAAACCACATCAGATTGTTTAATATGTAGGTGACGTAACCTGATGCCTAAGTCTGCTCAGGTCAATTCTTAGTCATTCTGATCAGTCATTTGACAACGAGCGCTTTCAGATCTACAGCACTCAAATACATTTAATTTGAATTGCCTCTCTAACTGAGGGAAGATTTCGCTCTGAGAATACGATAAACATTTCAGTAATGAGTCTTCGAGTCCACTTTTTGCCTCCAGTTGCTGTCGACCTTTTCGCATAAAGACAAGTGTTCCAAAACTCACACCGTCCCTTTTTGACTCATTTTGAGTAAAATCAGCAGTTTTGCCCATTTGAAAATGTTGTTACAGATTATAAAAGGCAAACGATTTGTGCAGATATTCAGAATCATTGCAGTGGTTTTGATTTTTGAACAACAGCAGGCTGAAATTAGTTTTTGGAAGCGCTGGTTGCTCTTCATCATTTGAGTCATTCCCACTGAGGAGATACAGTATTTGCCAAATATCCATGCTTGATAAGAGTTCTTTGGGAGTAATCGTAGTCTGTCTTCATGTAGCTGACCAAAGTTGGTCTTGATGGTTTTGATACATCAAGAATGTCCATTGTTTTTGTACCATCAATGATCGGCATTTCATCTCATTTCAATAATAAAAAAAACAACATTCTGCTGTTGTTCTTGTCAAGATTACAGCATCAAATGCCAAAGTAAAAGCTGAGGCACTGAAAAGTGATCAAAATATGTAAAGCAGTGTTTGTAATCTTTCTTTTTTTAATGTACAACAAACCATTGACCTGTAAGCTCTGTCTTATAATGCATACTAATGTCCTTTCACTAATTATCCTTTTACTGATGCGTCTCTCTGTTCTCTCTTTTTGTTAATGTCTATTACATGTGTGGGGAAGTAACATCTCTCTTTCTGAGTCTATGTAACAAAATGCATTTTCTTCCAAGTTACACTAATTATGTCCCATACAAACAGACCTACCATCATTTCATTTTCAATACATTCACCCTCAAGTATCACCTTGACCGGGTTCTGCTATTTTGCTGTTTAGATGCAAACGAAGCCAGTAGTTTCACACTGGAATCAGCTACGCTCAGATTGTCTCAGCCTGTCAAATGTTTTGAAACTGTTTATTGTCACTGACCAAAAATCCAACCTGACACTGAGTGAATGTTGTTTGATATCTGGGAATGTGCACAGTAGCCTTAAATGAATACTTAATACCACTAAGTTTAACGATTTGTTTCTGTTTCTCCTTTTGCCATTCCACTGTGGTCTCTGCAGCACAGCAGTGATTCCCTGCCTCTGGTAGAATACACTACATAGTATTGTAGAGGAGTGATTTTAGTACTGACCATAAACCGTACAGCCACAAACCAGATCTTGGCATTGAATTGTTGCAATCCTGAAAATGTTACTACAATAATAATCTTTTATCTTTGGGTGATCTTATTGCCTCTTTTTTGTTATGCTAGTGGTATATATAATAACATGTATGTGTTTAATAGAACCATTTGTATAATATTAACATCTAATCTACAACCCAGGATTTAAAAAGTTGGGACGCTGAATCAAACATAAATAAAACGTAATGTGATCATTTATAAAGCCTTTTTGACAATTGAAAACAGTACAAAGGCAACATAATTAATGTTTTTTTTTTTTTCTTCTAAATATCTGCTTATTCTGAATTTGATGCAGCAACATGTTTCAAACAGGTTGGGACAGGAGCAACACAAGACTGGGAAAGACGTGGAGTGATGGATATTAGTGCATGAGCTCAGGAACACTTAGTAAAACCATTGTCTGTGAACACAGTGTGTTTCTAAATGACTGCATTTTGTTTTTATTTATGTTTACACAACGTCCCAGCTTTTTTTGGAGTTGGGATTGTTATAATGAAATGTGTAAATTTAAGTTTTCATTCCAAAATGAAATATCCGTTATAAAGACAACAGGTTTCTCCTCTATCAGCATAAAATAATAATGCAACAGGGGGTCAGCATCATACTGATATAACAGTAAATCAATGTTAAAGGTACAGTCTGTCTAAAAGAAGTCTCATAAAGACTGAAAGAGTCAAAATACAAAATCAAGTCTTGTTTTGAGTCAGGTTAACACTTTTTCAATTCACCATTTTGGAATGAAACCTTTCCATTTTTTCTGTTTGAATTAAGTCTGTCCAGCTCCACATTTTGTAAACTTTCAGCAGAGCAAAAAATTTTTGCATTTGTATCCAGTTTACTCTGTGAATGCTTCTCCGATATAAAAAGACTGAAAATGAAACATGCCTCTCTACCATTTATTGATAAAGCACCAATATAGTAAGATCAGAAGTAACTATCTATTTTTACCCCTGTCCTCTCCACACTGCAAAGCCTTTTTTATCTTACAGGCCCTTCAAATAGCTTCATGTCGCCTGTTATAAAGTAATCAGCTGACATTTCAAAGCAAAGAATCTATTCCCTGACCTTTCTGTGTTCGCCAAGGCATTTTGATACAGAGAGCTTTCTCGACTTTCATCTCTTAAATATGTGAGCCTGGAACCAATCACTTGCCTTTGAACTGAGGACTTTGGGAAACAAACAGGCCGCGATGCAGAAAAACTATTGGCAGAAAGTGACTCGCTATTAAAAAAGCTCGTGAGAGAAGTTTGATTTTGATGTGCAGCAGCGGTTCATTTTGATTCGGGCCTTTAGAAGCACACATTCCTCCATTTTTTCCACTGAGCAACTGCAGTCAGAACTTAAAGATGTAGCAAATTAGATCAATTTCCAGTTCTTTCAGGCATTTTCTTTCTCAATGTATTTCATCATCACTGTTTTCAAAGAGGCAGCTGCAGTTTGAGACTCTTTTCTCAGGCCCAAACTTTGCTGTAATTTCTTTTAAGTCTTAAAATAACACCTGGTCACATCATGGGAGAGGGTCGATTTAGGGCAACGCTGAGCTAATATCCCCCCTTTGAGAAATAATTGATGAGTGAACCGTGAGTGTGCGTGTGTGTATGTGTGTGTGCCTGTTATTTTGTTCCAGGGACAGAAGGAAGCATGCTCCATTCCACTTGCCTGAGCATCATAATACTATTATACCATGTTATGACACAATAAAGTGGATGCACAAACATCTCAGGCAGCGCTCAGACTCACAATGTGAGTGTGCTCTCGCCAATACGACAACATTAACACATTGCATGTTGCTTGGTAACTAATGGGCAGCTAGAAGTGGGAGCGATGACCACCCAACTTCATTACAGGAGCTACTGTGTGCCATAATTCAATCAGCATTTACAAATTATGATGACTCTTCATAATTTTGTTGCCATGTTGCCAGACAAGTTTTAATCTATTTTTTAATGTATTCATTTAAACAAGCTCACGACAACAGCCCATCAAACTGAACAGTCGATATGTTCCTTCATGTCTAAAGATAACACAGAAGAGATAAACGTTCCTTCCTGCAGGCGGGTGAATAATTACGCCATCCACCCATGGATCATACATGATCCTCGCCTCCCACGTTATGGCAGGATAATTGTGTTGCCATGGCGATGCAATCTGCTGCTATCACTTTGGTCCTGCACCAGATTGGAACCAGAGGGAAGTCCACAGCCTCACATTCATCTGCTGCATGCTAGGTGTAATGAATGGCTGGAGAGTGGGTCTGCTCATTGTTTTTGCAGAAAACATATGGGCATGCAGAGGTTATCTGTGTGTTCTGTGGATAAACGGCAGAGAAGTGCGAGACTGTTGTTGTTCATTAACATCTTTTTCTGCCGGACCACTTGGTGGGTCCATCTTTACAAGCACATGCTGTGTGGCAAAACCACAGAGCTCTATTTTAATATCCAAACATACCAGATATGCTAGAATTTTAAAGAAAATTAATAAAATGGTGTAAAGAGCCTTCTGAATATTTCCATATGATGTAGTGCTGCAGCTGTAAGAAGAAATAATACTGGGTTTGAAGTTTTCCCTTCATGTAGACACCATCTGCAGTAAAGTCCATAAGAAAAACACCAGGTTCATTTAGAAGCTGTTTAGGAGCTTTCAATTTCATCCCACAGTCTTTAGCACACAAAGTTTCCTAACTGTCACTGAAATGTAGATTTGCAACTTTCAGTTTTTCAGAGCATGTTTCTGAGGCCTTCATATACATCATGGCTGGCAAGTTCAGTGCAGCAGTTTCTTTACAAATTGAGCAGCAGTTCTGGAGCTTTCAGTCTTATCACATGAGCTTCTCAGCAAATGGAATTAAACACATTGTCTTTTCAGCCAATATGGACAGGAAGTCCTTAAAGTGCTCAGAAAACTGAAATCCAGGGCAACTTCATCTGCTGAAGAAGCTCTTGGGATTCAATGGGAAGCAGTTTGAAGGTTGAATGTTGTGCATGCACAATGTTCTAATAAATTTCATGTTTAAGAATGAAGAAACTCAGGATTCTTTATTCCCAAATGTACATTTTAAAGTTTGAAGATGTCAGACTCCTGCAAAAGCTGTCACTGCTTTTATGCTCTCCCCGTTTATTCAAATCCATCAGTGGTTTTGCACTTGTGGTATATGATGATAGATAAAACTGCACAAATATGGCGCAGTCTTTTTTTCAGTGTGTGGTAGGCTTCATGCATATCAATGCAACTTTTGTGAACGTGAACACGATGAGTGGGTGTGAGAGAGGAAAGCTGGGCAGCTGCGTGCCAAAGGGTTACAAATCCACCAGCTCCCCAGAGAGCTCCAGAGCACTGAGCGGATGCGTGTGGTAGTAGCTGTTGTGTGTTTATGCTGCTGCCTCCGTCAGGACCCAAACTCACTGTTTGACAAGTACCATGCGTGCAGGCATCACCATGTAGATAATCAATCACCTTATCATAAGGTAGCTGTTGTTATCTAATGATGAAATCCATTAAGGATATTTCACAGTGGCTTCATTGCTGCGGACGGGCAGCAGGTGGTTCATCTTTATTATTTATTTCTCTCCTGAAGGATCCTTAACCTCTTCTCCTCCCACGCGGACCTCCCAGGCGCTCCTCTCCGCCGGAGGCTCCGTGCATGAAGCGCCAGCCGCTTGGTAGTAAAACGGGAGATAACAGTGAGGATGGTGATGAGGGGAGATACAGTGTGTGGGCATCACTAGTTCATTAGCGGCTGCGTGGTGGAGAGAAAGGCATCCACATGACGGTGTGAGGAGCGACTTGGACAGACAGAGGTGTGGAAGGTTTCATTTGTAATTACCTGGTCTTTTTCTTTCCGCTAATAAGTTACTTTCTGGGTGAGTCTGGCTCGGTCTGAGTGAAACTTGTGTGGAAGGTTGATGAAGTTTTAATCCCTGTTTTTGTAGCGTCTGCAGGGAGGACAACCATCTGAAAACCTGT
Source organism: Chaetodon trifasciatus (assembly GCA_037975065.1). Lineage (NCBI taxonomy): Eukaryota > Metazoa > Chordata > Actinopteri > Chaetodontiformes > Chaetodontidae > Chaetodon > Chaetodon trifasciatus. The sequence goes on from JBBMOE010000022.1 coordinate 4,018,566, forward strand.
CTCTTCATGACGGCTTGACTCAAATACAAGGCAGAAACAGGGTATCTATCTATCTATCTATCTATCTATCTATCTATCTATCTATCTATCTATCTATCTATCTATCTATCTATCTATCTATCTATCTATCTATCAGCTGTTGCAGCACTTTGGTGGTGCACTCTCATGAAATTGGGGGTCTTGTGAGATGGAGATTGATTAAGGACTGGTCAGACTCTTGTCCCCAATGAATGGTGAAGCTCTCAGGCTGTTTAGGTTGGAGTAAATTATGCTGAACTTACATACTCAGGTGTGATTGGTTGGTATTTGCTCCTGTTGCTACCACACTGGTACTCCACCATGTAGTTCATTTCCTTAGCAATGTGTTTCCATCATTTTTTAAATGTTGTTTACTGAATTTCCAGTAGCTTGTTAAAGTCAGATCATAGAGGACTGGGACCTCACTGACTGTGGCAAATTGGCTTTTCCTATGTTTGATTTAAAGCTCTTTAACAGCTTGTTTGAGAAAAAACAACTTTTCTGTCGCTTCATAAACTAAATGACCATTCTGATTTTTGTATTTGGTAACTGTTGTGTTTTCTGATATTAAGCAGTTTGTGTGTTACTGATACCTCCAATCACTACCATAAAATTCCAAAAACAACCCCCAAAACTTTAACATAGTTGAGTGACACAGAAAATACATTTGTGCTTAATAAGCCCAATTAACAGGAGTCCTGCCGTATAGTATAGGTTGAACATTAGTAGTATGGATGCAGTGATGTAACCCAAAGGTTTGTGAAGACTCACTGTAAAGCTCAGTGTCAGTGGCTCATCTTGGCAGTGCAGCCGTGCCCATAATTATGCATAACTTTAAGCCTTAAAATGATTTAAACAAGTGAATTCTATAGAAATTCAGCCCTGTGCAGTTGTCATTAATGGGGAAAACCATTTTTTGTACCAGGCTGTAAACATATTCATCTCTGCTGTAAAGTTGGGCATTTTAATATGGAGGTCTATGGGGACTGACTCACTTTTGGAGCCGGCCTCAAGTGGCCATTTGAGTAACTGCAGTTTTTGGCTCCAATGTTGACTTAATTTTCAGCCCCAGAGGTTGTTGCTTTTCAGGAACTTGTAAAAGAGAACACAAGCAGCCAATCACAACAACTTCTGTTCAGAAGACAATGCAGCTGAGTATTAATCTTCATGATGAGTAAACTGTTTTACTTTTAGAAAATCTGTAAAAAAAAAAAAAAAAAAAAAATTGTATTTGCTGTTACCTGAACAGGTTTCTGTGCCATGTGTTCAGGGAAGCAGATCTTGTGTGTAAAGACATTGTGTTGAGGGTGCAGAGTCAGATTGGATGGATGGATTTGACTTTGATGGACTTGTCATGGGTTTGCCTGTTCAGTGTGCGTGTGTGCGTGCATGTATGTGTGGAGGTGGTGTGAGAAGGTCAGGCCCTATGAGAGGCCTTTTCATGTCTGTCTGCTTATGAGAGCTGAGCAGTGAGACTTCGGGCCATTGTGCCACTCAGCTCCGGACACTCTCACACCGTCGTCCTCACCATCTGTCTACAGCTGAGAAACTGAGAGCTGTTATCTGACTTTGATCGGACTGTTTGACACAGACTCTAAACCATGAGTGGTGAGTAACCAGTGAACAGCTCACTGACGTTTGCAAAGCCGAGAAGCTTCTTCTATCTCTGTATTTTGTGTGGTTATGTGGAGAGTATGGCATATTTGAATTTACCTGGACAGAAAGAAAACAGATCTATTGAGAAATTTTAGAGACTAACACTTTTATAGCAGCATATAAGGTGCACCCCTTCTGATTTTGAATAACCAAATGAACTGACGAAGAATATCTGAGGTAGTTGTTAAAGTACCATTATTGTGCTGCAGGAGTGAAGATAAAGAAATATATGATAGACTGTAATACAGAATTTAAACTGTGTTTGCAGCAGCTTGAGGGGAGATTCTTGTGTGCTGGTTAATCTAACATGTCAGCCTGAAGTGGCTTTAGTTGAGGTGTGAAATATACTCTGCTTTACAGGCTGCATGCCCTTCACCAACAATACCACACTGAGTTCAATTTTAAGATAGTTGGTAGTATTAAATGCTGCAGTAGTTTTGGGTTTCACAGTCAGATATTTTTTGTTATCTGTATGAAAAAATACCTGTTGATCATTTTAGTTACTGACGCTTTCCATTACTATTATAGACCCTCATTTCCTTGCTGTTAGCTTGATGTTTGGAAGTTGGTCTGGGTTAATCCATTGCTGGATGTTTGGGTTGTCAGACAGGAGAGCGCTGCCTGTAGCCTGACCAGGACCGATCAGTTTGAGGCAGAGCTGGTGGCTTTAGACTGGAAGTCAGGTCGCTGCTGTGGCACCACACTGCTGACACAGCTGCTCCAATGAAACATAGCAAAACAGTGTAGTACAGCTAAGGGACAGTTAAAAGTACAGCTGTTCACTCTGGCTGTGAATGGTATAAGAATATGGCGTCCACTGCAGTGTTTGTGTTCACTTTCTCATTACACCTGATCAATAGTTAGATAGAAGAAAAAAAGATTACATTGCAACACATGTTTACCCAAGGCTGACGTAATCCTATGGCGTAAGGAGTTGATTTAGGAAAAGTGGTACTAAAAAATGGGCGCTGTGTAAAACATAAATAAAATAGAATGTAATCATTTGTAAAGCCTTTTTGACATATACTGAAATGAAAACAGTACAAAGACAATATATTTAATGTTTTTTTTTGTAAATATCTGCTTATTCTTAATTTGATGCAGCAACATGTTTCAAACAAATTGGGACAAGAGCAACAAAAGACTGGGAAAGGTGTGAAATGCTCCAAAAACACCTGTTTGAATCATTCCACAGGTAATCAGGTTCATTGGTAGCAGGTGATAGTATCATGATTGGCTATGTAAGGGGCATCCTGGAAAGTCTCAGTCGTTCACAAGCATGGCAGGAGTGAGGTTCACCACTTTGTGAACACATGATTCTACAAAAAAATATTACTACATTGGCTCAGGGACCCTTTGTGAAACTTGTCAGTAAACAGTTTATGTTGCAACTTTTTTGGAATCGGGGTTGTACTAACAGAAAGCATAAAGCGTTCAGAGCTGGAAACAAACTTAACATTTTAAACTGACATGTAGCTCAGAATTGTTGGTTGCCTCCATTTGGCTCATGCAGCATTAATACACCGCTGAGGTGTGACTGGACCAGTCTGCAGGAGTAAACACTAAATTCATTTGAATTAAACTGAAGAGAAGAAGGACATTTTCATCAAAATTTTCACCACAAATACTGCCAAAGACCTTGTTTTAATCAAAATTCCCTAAACAGTGTCCTTTCTATTAAAACTACTCAAGCACACGTACTTATTTCACATTCAGTAGACATGTTTTTTTGAACAACTGTATGTTTTTATTTGTTTGTTTTAATTTGGCAGTAGAGGAATGACAGGAAATGAGATATAAGTCTTTATAGCTGACTGTCTAATAATATATAATGTAAGCACGGTGATGTCTTGTTTAGCAGCCGATGTTGAGGCTTCATTGTTCCTTCATCATCTTCTCTGTGACACTGATTTGCACTGAACATGCACAGAGCATGACATCACATTTTGTAGTCATAAGTGGTCCATTTCAATGCAAATGCCAAACTGAGGAAGCCGGTAAAGTAGAAGTGATTTAATGTGCCTTTTCATTCACTCTCATCCATTCAGCACGGTGGTGAAACAGGACCATCAGAGCTCTCTTGAGTCCTCCAGACTTGTTGTAAAACATTGTGACTGTGTGGCATATTTTAATCAGACGCTTCAGTTATGAACACGCACACTCATAGACAACGAGCATGAACGGTGCAATGTAAGAGCTGATATCCATCTGACACCAAGCTACAGTAAATAATGAGCTTGGATTATCAGGGGTCATTCGAAACAGCCTGCTCTACAATAGGTCTCTAAGATTGTGTGTAGGATGTAAAGATAAATATGAGCCTCAGAACAATGGACAAAAGAAAATCAATAGACATGAATGATGCACACAGAATAGGTGAAGTCATATGGTAAGTGTTTATCCCTCAGGGGAGAATCAACATATAAAGGTGTTGGAGTGACTGTATCGGATGTAAAGGACATGCTGATGAAGGGACTGCCTGTTCACTCTGTTGTTCTTAAAGTGCTGGACTTCAAGTCTGTTTGCAGAGGGTGATTCAGAGGAAGTGTTGTAGCCTAGATAGATAAGGAACAGCCACGTGCTGCACAGACTGCTTTGTGTAGTTCAACAGGCAAACACGGTAAGACTATACAGATGCTTCATGTTTGTAACTTTTACATTATTGTTCCAGCTGTTACTTACCCTAAATTATCAGAAACACAAGCTGATATTTGCTTACTGTGCAAAAATGCAGCGTTAGTCGTGTTGTTAAGGAGGAAGAGCACACTTGTAGCTTGCTTCATATTGAAGGTCATGCAGTGTGGATTAAAGTTAACACGTTGTCTGTTTCAGTAGTGTTGCTGGTTGGAGAGAACCAACCAGAGGACTGATATCTATGTATATTATGTTTTAATACGTACTCATAAAAGGATTTTCCACTGTGCATTGTCTTTACAAAATAAGAGCAACTTTTATTCAGAATCTTAACAACTCAATATGACATCATTACTGTACAACATGAGGTCTAGAGCAGGTGCTTTTACTTGTGATATTTCAGTACTTTTAATATCAAGTACTTTAATTTTATATTTCTACAGCAGGAGAAGGTAGAATTGAGAAATTAGATGTTTTTACCGATGAGTTATTTTCCCTCCTTTTCTGGCTCGTTATGACTGAGGAATGACGTGCTACAACAGACCATCACATGCTGTTTCATGTGATTTCAGACTGGGGTCGAGCTTCAGCTAATTATTTTCACTGCAGATGAATCTGTTGATTATTTTTTCACTTAACTGATCAATCGCTGTGTGCAATGGTTTTACATCGCTTGCTTGTCCAATGAGCAGTCCCAAATCCCAAATATATTCAACATACGTTGATATGAAACAGAAAAAAGGGAAGCTGTGAATTTTGCTGTTTTTCTTAATATTGACTTATCCAAGCTGTTATTGTTAATGTTTCGTCCATCTACTCATCGTTTTACCACTGGATTGAAGCAGCTTGCAAGAAAAGGTGGCAATTGCTCTTTGGGCATTAGAAAGAAATGAAATATATCTTTAATTAAATAAAGCTTGTATCTGCCACCACGGGTTAAGTACCCTCCAGGGTCACATGGTGCTTACCTTCCGTTTCATGGTGTTACAGCCAGGCTTGGTTTTGTTTTGCAGTCTTAAGCCTTAAACGCACACAGCAGCTCTGCTCCATTTGACATGACTTTCCCTCCAGTTTATACTTTCCCATCATCTGTTTTTGGGAGCTCATGCTTTCATGCCTGTTGGTCAATGTCATCAAAATGTCACCCAGCCTACAGTTCCTGCCAAAAATCACACATGATAAAAACTTAATATGTGACCAAGTATTTCTCCCTTGGGCCAGTTTCCCACGAGACCTGCCTCCTGGACCAGGTGCTGGAGCTGATTATGAACGAGAAGCCCCCAACCAGCGCTAGCCTTTTCCTAAACGAGGACTCGGACAAACCCCCCCTGCCAGAGAGAGGAGACTTGAGGAGGCGCATACGCAGGGCCATGGAGAGGAGAGCCAGCAGCGTGAAGGAGAGGATGAGCTCCATCAGTAAGGACACCGTCAAAGGTTTCCTCAAGAGGAACCTGTTCGTTCTGTTCACTGTCGCCGCTGTGGCTCTGGGTGAGTGAGGAGAGGGTGAAACATCATTTTCTATACAGTCAGTTGGCTTCATTAGCCTTTTTGTCATTTTGTGCGTAAATGTGTTTAGGTGTAATCCTGGGCATTACTTTACGCCCCCACAACCTGTCCCTGAGGGAGATCAAGTACTTCTCCTTTCCTGGGGAGCTACTAATGAGAATGCTGCAGATGCTGGTGCTGCCTCTCATCGTCTCCAGTCTGGTTACAGGTTGGCTTTTAACTGACACACATAACGCTCCCAACATGTTTCAGTAGAGTACCAGTCTTAAAACATTGACAGGTCTAATCACAGCAAGAAATAATCATACATGTCAGGCTCTGGAAAACCAAACACTGATAACAAGATCTGAATTTACAGCAAACTAACACAATTAATTTCCTCTCTCTCAGGTATTTCCTCCTTGGACAGCAAAGCATCAGGTAAGATGGGTGTGCGTGCAGTGGTCTACTACATGGTGACCACCCTGATTGCCGTGTTCATCGGCATTGTCATCGTGATAATCATCCGGCCGGGGAAAGGCAGCAGGGACAGTCCTGTGACCAACAGTGGAAACATAGAACCAGTTCAGGCTGCAGATGCTTTCCTGGATCTCATCAGGTAACCGCCTGGAAACTCTACATGACTTACACTACAGAATGTAAGAATATTATAATAGTCCAACATTTTGGGAAGTGCAGATGAGAAGTTTGATACCACTCTTATCTAGATTTGATATGATGCTACATGATGCTAATAGTCCCGCTCCATTTTTGTATGCATTGAAAGACACAAGGTATGGCAGGTTAAGTCTTGAGCTTTATACAGGTAAAGTGCTGGAAGCCTGATCTACCTTTGGATGGACCCAGGCTAGCCTTTCCCCATTGTTTCCAGTCTTTATGCTAAACTAAGCAAAGCTAACTTAATTAAGCTAAACTAAGCTATCTGGCTGCTGGCTGTAGCTTCATAATTAATGGACAGAAATGATAGTGGTGTTTCCCAAAATATCAAACTATCTCTTCAAAGGCTTTTTATACTTATGAGGACATTCAGACATAAAAGCAGATGGAACAGTGATTGTGGAAATGCATGCTGTCATGCACCCATGTTTATTTATTTATTCATAGGTTTATTTGACAAGTACCATGCATACGAATGAACATAGTTGTCTGAAAACACCAGAATTAGTTAAAATAACTACTTTTCATCTGCAGTCCCTAGGCAGGTAACATAAGTAACATAAATACAGCCAGCAGTCATGCAGTGACTGCTGAAACAATGTGATATGATGAAACAAATGACTCATTCTTGATATCACTTGGTTATTGTTTAACGTGTTCTAGTATTACAAAATGTACAACAGGCTCTGACTCATGTAGTGTTGTTTTATAGCCATATACAAATATAAACATAATAATTTCTCCTTTTTATCACAGGAACATGTTTCCTCCCAATCTGGTGGAGGCTTGTTTCAAGCAGGTGAGGCTGTCTGTTCCAGTCAGCCATATAAAATTTAATATTGTTTCCTTTAACATTTTTTATATTTCATTTTTTAGAAACATAAAACACATACATTTCATATTATTACACAACTTTCATCATCCATCTCCAGACTCAACCAGCCACAAAGAGAATGCATGAATTCCTGATACTATTGCTGGTTGATTTTTTAGGTTAATTTTCTTGCTCTCTTGCAGTATAAAACTGTATACAAGAAAACTGTGCACACAAGGAACGTGACAGTGAGCCTGAACCTCACCGACTCTCTTAACATCACAGAGTCTAAGCTGAACCTCAGTAGGGTGCTGCACACCATACAGGTGGGTGACAGTCGTAGACATCTCCTCTGAAGAAGACAAGGACATGGTGATGTCAGACTTAAGTCTTATTATTTATACAGATTTTAATACACATGTTTTGTTTGACAGGAGACTGTGGAGGAGACTGTCCCTGTGTCCGGCTCCTCTGCTGGTGTGAACGCTCTGGGTTTGGTGGTTTTCTCCATGTGCTTCGGTCTGGTCATTGGCAATATGAAGCAGCAGGGCCAGGCCCTCAGGGACTTCTTTGACTGCCTGAATGAAGCCATCATGAGGCTGGTGTCCATCATCATCTGGTCAGTGAGGACTATAAGAGTTTGAACAAACTGTAGGTGATACTGTCAGACTGGCTGTTTGGACGCTTAAGACTAAAAATGATTCTTGGATATTTATCGCTAAAGATGGTGTGTCACAATTGGTAAACTGTAAAGACATAAACTGTACATTCACAAAAATCCATCAAGTTGTGAAGCTCGTATCCTGAAGGCCTGAGTTAGTTATTGAAACTCATTTTAGTTTCTTAACATGTGTGTCTGTCTCTCTATCCTCATCACATCTCGCCTGTCAGGTATGCTCCAGTGGGCATCCTCTTCCTGATTGCAGGAAAGATTGTGGAGATGAAGAATCTGGCGGAGGTGGGTGGCCAGCTGGGGATGTACACCGTGTCGGTCATTGTGGGCCTCCTCATCCATGGCCTCTTTGTCCTGCCGCTGCTCTACTTCCTGGTGACCAGGAAGAATCCCTACATCTTCATTGGTGGCCTGCTGCAGGCGCTCATCACTGCTCTGGGAACCTCATCTAGGTAAATCTCATCCTCTGTCCTGCTCAGATGCTGTGTTTTAGATTATTTTATTTAGTGTGTCTGCCTGGTTCTAACTCATGATGCTTCGTCTGTTTGTCCCTGTTTACTGCAGCTCTGCTACTCTGCCCATCACCTTCCGCTGTCTGGAGGAGAACAACCGTGTGGATAAACGAGTGACACGTTTCGTCCTCCCTGTGGGTGCCACCATCAACATGGACGGCACCGCCCTCTATGAAGCTGTGGCAGCCATCTTTATTGCTCAAGTCAATGACATGGACCTCAACTTTGGCCAGATTCTCACCATCAGGTAACCCTGCTTTAGTTTTGTTATCTTTGGTGAGGTTTACACCACATACACAAATACTGCAGATGCTGGAGGCGCGGGGCCGCAAACATCGGCCTGTGTTCAAAAATAGAGTAATGTCCTTCATTATTCTCCCCAAATATTAAGCTGTAGGTTACATAGAGCTGATGACTTACTGGGATAATTGTGGTGATGTCATGTGTGTATTGTTTTTACAGTAAATGACCAAACATCATACACCACCAAACAAAATACAAAACAGCTATAAACACTCACAGGCACTAGAAGTTGTGTATCGATCAACCAAACTGCAGCAGAGAGGCCTCAGAAACAGTGTCCACAGGCTAACGGGCTAATAGGCTAACAAGCCCCGAGTCTATTATTAGAAACACTTTTCTCAGTTTGCTCTTACTGCACAGTTTGTGCACAGACATGTTCTTCAACATGAAATCTGTGCTTCATCTTTATTATCACCCAATTCCAGAAGAGATTGTATATTTATACTATGATTCACCTGGTCAGCATTTCATTAACAAATTCCAATTGTATTCCAAGTGTAGATTCCATCTTATAAATATTCTTATAGTCACTAAAATTGTCTTTGTGATATTGTCCTCTTTGACAGCATGTGCATAACTTTCTGCAGTTTATAGAAAATAAAGCTGTGCGACCAGCTTGTACATAATTCATGTCGTTTTATAATTCCTCATGTGCTTTTATCACTCTACTACTCCCACCAGAAGTGCACATGTGCTGTTGTTTGTTTCCCTTTATTAAATGTCTTCACTCTCCTCTCCATCCCTCCCACCGCCCACTCAGTATCACGGCAACTGCTGCCAGCATCGGAGCAGCAGGCATCCCTCAGGCTGGCCTCGTTACCATGGTGATCGTATTGACATCGGTGGGACTGCCCACAGAGGACATAACACTGATCATCGCTGTGGATTGGTTCTTGTGAGTTCCCACTAAATGTCAGCTTGATGAGGATTGGTCTGTGTGCCGTTCTGTGGGTCTGCCAGCCTAAATGTCATTGTAAAGCTTCAGAGAGCCCAGAGGTCCCACCACTACAAAGGTTACTGATGCATAATGCAGAGTGACAGATGAGAAAGCCTGTGTTTAGAGGCACATTTGTGAATTTTGGGCTGGGGATGTCTTTAAATGATATACAAACACTGTCTCTACTGTCTCTTTTTCCATTCTTCTCCCTTCCTGTCTCCCCAGGGACCGCTTGCGTACCACCACCAACGTGCTGGGTGACTCGCTCGGGGCTGGCATCGTGGAGCACCTTTCCCGCGGAGAGCTGCAGAATCAGGACGCCGAGGTGCGCAACTCCGTAATCGAGGAGAACGAGAAGCCCTACCAGCTGATCTGCCAGGAAAACGATTCACTCAATCACCGCAACAGCGAGACCACAATGTGAAGACAAGAGCGACATCCTTAAGGGCTTCATCCACCAAAAGCATTTTAGTTAGAAGGTTGGCTTGCAGTGGTGCAGGGACAGTTTTAGAAAATAATAGTTCTTGGTCAACTCAGCCAGTGCTGGGGGCTGTACAAAACCCAGCCCGGGGCTGCTCAGCGACAGGAAATAAGTACACATACTGTTTAGGACACATCCTATGCCTCCAATCTGATTCAGTCAGTGCCAGTTTTTCGGGGGCATTTTGCTGTTTGATGACTGTTGAATGACAGTTGAAAGTCATTTTTAAGAAGTTTTCAGCTTCATCATGTCTTCAAAGATTAGCAGAATTTACGACCCACACAGTGAGAGCATCGTAAAGTCCTCACCAGCATCAGTGTAAGAATGCACAGTATTAATAATACAACTGATTTTCCAATCTTGTGAATATGTAAATCTGCATAATTTGGCATTTTTCTGTTGCATGACATAACACAGATATTAATTTTTTTTCTTATTTTTGTCAATCTTATTATGACTACCTCTATTAGGACTTAGATATGGATCTTCTACAGCAGTACACACGAGAATACTCGAGCATATCAGTAGGATGTGTATTCATCGAGAATTGTTTTGGATCCTGTATTTAAGTTTTTCTTATATTTTTTTAATGTTATTTAAGTTTGCTTGCACAGTGTAATTGTACAATTTTGAATGTAGTTGACTGTTAAACACTGGAGGACGGTGTGGAGGAGAGTCTTTGCTACTTATGTTTTGATGCTGATATATTTCAAGTGACTTGGTAGAATGTTTTTCACTCAGTGCTTTATTATGAACATTTTTGCGTGTATTTCCTGTATTTCTTTGGTGCTATTGCTCTTGAACTATGGCTACAGGACTGTACTGCCACACAGCAGTTTCACAGGAACACCTGCAGTTATACTTGTTCTGAATTCCTTCTTCCTTTTTTCTTTTGGTAAAAGTTATTTCTGTGGGTTTTTTCTTTTCATTTTATTTCTTCTTTTAAATTGCCACACCATTACTAATTTATAAACATGTAGTTTCAAGTTTAAAGATAATTAAAGGACTTTTTGTTGTTAGGCACAGCCTCCTTAACATCAGTACATCATTACACCTGCCTGTTTGTGTTTTCTGCTTTATAAGTCCTATTATCAACTAAATATGTTATTTAGTTTTGTTCTATTTTGACTGGAATAATATATTGCAAGCTAATGGTTGATTTGTTTTTGTGTTGTGAAAAGGTACTATGAAGAAAGTTTGTGAACGCCTCGGGGAACTGAATGTACAGTTACTTTATGCTTTTTGGTGTTGTCAGTGTAGTGTGTAAACATGTAAGTGAAAAATTTATATCCTGTTTAAATGAAAGCGCTTCTGACTTTGTGTCACCTTGATGCTCATTAAGAGGTTTGACTTTAGTTTCAATGCTCAATGTTATTTCTGTGAGAAGCTCAACATTTGATGGACAGCTTATGAAAAATGTGACAAATAAATGGCTCAGGAATTGAACTGTGATTCTCATTATTGTGTTTGTGGCTACCCCTGGTGGAGGATATTCTTCTGTCCAGAAGCTGTTCTTGTTGGAGACAGACGTGGGTCAAACTTAATATGAAAAAAAAGTGTCATACCATTTGTAATGATAACTGGACGAGTTTTATGTTAGAACAATTCAATTATGTACGTAGTTGATCACTAAACAGATGAAAATTTAACGGTGTCCAATATTAAAACTGTCTGTTTTCACTGCAGTGTTTTACATGGCAAACCTCTTTGTGGTTTTGAAAATAATCCAAAATTAGCTTTTTGTTTCTTCATTCGCATAAATAATATTCAGTGTATTTACACAGTTTATTGTACATTGCTGCTACTTTACTTCTACCCGTTTGCTTTATGACATGCCGGTTCCAAACAACGTTAAACATTAGTCATGCCAGCAGCTCTGTGACGCTGTATTCAGGCACAGTGGTGCTTTGAGCTTAATGCTAAAATGTACACAGTGAAAATGCTAACACAAAATGTATTTGGTATATTATGCATAAAAAGTACAACATTCATCGTCTTAGTTTAGCATCTTAGCATGCTAACATTTGCTAAATGATCATCATTACAATTCATCCTCAGGGCAGCATGAATGTTTTTCATGGCACTGCATCCAATATTTGTTGAGATATTCCAGTCTGGACTGAAGTGGTGAACCCCCACAGACCTAGCATGGCTGAATAAAGTGTACTGTGACATGCAAACACACACACACCCAAAACAAGAGGCTGTTCCAGTTATTATTTCAGATTAATTTATAAAATTGTTCACTTGAGATACTGTGTTTTAACATACAGTGCATTCTTCTACAATGCAATACTTGTGTGTTTCACACACAGTTGAGCCCTCTAAGTTTTAACAGCCTTGCCATGTGGTGAATTGAATCATGAATACTTTGGCATAGTTTTGTGATGGACTATAGGTGAAAAAGACAAATGTAAACTGCAAATGCGTAGATATTTAAACATCTGGTAGATGCCTGAGGGCCTCTTTTTAAAAGATTGACTTCATACTGAGTTTACAAACAGTTAATATACAGAGTGGAGAAGATATCAAGAACATTTGCTCTTTATGTGACACAGGAAGTTGTATCCAGGTGAAATCTTCCCTCTGACCCCACGTTGATTTCACCTGTCTAACAGTCAAATATATCAGGTCAAAGCCTGCACTGTGTGCAGTGTCATTACACATCACGGAAGGTATACAAGTCACAAATAAGCATAGAGTATCTTGCTGATATACAATATTAATATCACTGCTCATTTATCGTTTGTTTAATTACACCTTTTTCACTGATTTGACATCAGCCACAAGTAGTAATGTTGTTGTAGAGGGAGACACTTCCAGGCAGACTCTGGCAAATAACAGTATGAGCCATTAAAAAAAAAATCAATTCAACTTATCTTACAAGTAAATACTCCTCTGTTGAGGCTGCTCCAGCCACGTGCTTGGGAATATTTCAAGCACAGTTCATGTTTAAATATCTAAAGCCATTTAAATAAGTATTGCTGCCCAGGTCTGGTGCCAGGGAGACAGATAGTGTAGATAGAGAGAGACACAAGACGACTGGAGACTCAGCAAGCGTCGCCGTGTAAAGATGACGAGCTGCTGAAAGTTTACTTGGCCTGTAGAGAAGTGGAATACAAAAATATCTGATAAGACATTATCATTATTATCAGAGAGGCTCTTTGACATTTGCACCGGGCTTGCATGAGATTCAACATAGTCAAATGGTTAGAACAAACTTACTTATGACTATGAGTTTTCCTCCATATTTGAGGTCGCTCCATCACTCCACATTGAGAACAGCCCAGTTATCTTTCTTGTCCTGATGATCACAAGAGGGAGAAAACCATAAATGTCTCACAAAACATACAAATAACAGGAAAATCTCCCTCAGTGTGTCAAATTAACATCCATCATTCACAGTGGCTGAAGAAAATCTTTTAAATATATTTTACATTTTCACACTTGACATACACTCCATTGTTGGAGGTTGTAACAGCTGCAAAGCTTGTATCTGACCTCTGACATGACGGGCAGGTAGTCATGAGGAAGGAGCCACATGGTTCGGTGGGCCTTGGTTCTCTGTCTCTGCAGGAGCTTTCTCAGCAACCTCTTCACCTTCCGGTCTCTGGGGTCTGCACATTTCACTGCCTTCTTTGTGTAAAGACTATAAGAAGAACACAGCATTTATTACACAACACAGCATGGCAGTGCAAGTTTCTGGTAGACAAAGCGGGAAAAAGAGAGAAACCCCACATTATAATGTGCTGGAAGCAGAGGACTGGCACATGCAATGATTCAGCAACAAGGTCTAGAAATAGTCTGTCAGGTGTAGCAAAGCCTCTGAGTATTTGAGCCCAGAGGAATCACAAAGAAAAGATGATATAAGATGATGGAAATAGAGTCAAATAAGGTTTTTTCCTCTGGTAGACAGAAGTCAAACTGTGCTCAAAAGTGAGGAAAGTTGCAGAAAAGAGGTTGGGAACCACTGAAATAGAGAAGACCAAAAGAAACTATTGTATCTACTGGATGAGAACTCAATGTTTTTGCTAACTGGACCACATGAAAAAGGAAGCTCCTCCTTCCCCGGCTACATCAGATTTCCCTGACCTACTGGAAACAATAGGTATCACAATGCAGAATGGTTTACTTAACTAAACCCTGCTGTTCTGACTGACTGGCTGCGGCAGGGCTCAGCTGGCTCGGAAGGTATTTTCAGATGGCTTGTTATTCCCACATATTTCTTTTCTTACTTCCCTGGCAATTACAGCTCCAAGCCCTGCCATAACAACATGACCTGGAAAGATGACAATGCCTCTCAGCCCGGCTCTGCCCTCCTCTAACGAGAGGCATATTTTCCATGCCTGCAGATTGCTGTGTATTCTTTAGCTCCAGGAGTGGATAGTTGAAATACTTGCATGATGGCTTGTATACTGCAGTCGGGCCCCTCCGTCTGCACCTCAAATCGCAACACATCTTTTGTACGCACCTTGCCCTGGGAGTACAACATGCAGCACTGGACATCCCTTTGCATCTGCACACCTTTACCTGGGAAAAAGAGGGACAAACACAAAGAAAAAGGAGCAAGAAAATATGAGAGAGATGGTGTCTCACACAATCAAACTGATAGAATGAAACTGAACTTCCTTGGTGTCTGATGCAATTAATCATGCTGGCTTATTGCCTTCTATTTCACACCTTTGATTTTATTTTAGCCTTTCTTTACCAGGTCATCTGAAAGTGAAAATCTTTTTCTCAAGTAAGAACAGAACACTGAAGCCACAACATGATAACCACAAAAGTGTCAAACAGCATGCATTATTGCACATTATCAGAAATCAACATTACATAGAAATATTTTGCATTCATATTTACTGCACAGAATCATGATTTCTAAACACTGTGAAGTCAATATTCTGATATTAGCAAAGACTGAAACACTGTGTTTTTGCAGCTTTTGCAGGCAGCAAAATGTTGTCTGTTCTGCAGAATGTGCACATACCCTGTAGTTACATATGCACACACTCACATATGGACACACATACACACAAGAATGTCAGAGGAATTACAATGGCATCCCATTGTGCTGCAAAACATACTACCATGGCAGGGAAATGAGAGACAGAGAAAGTGAGAGAAAGAGTGTGTGTTTGTGTGGAGGGTGTGCCATGATGCCTTCTCATCCAAAGCAAATGTGTAAACAAATTAAAGTGTGATGGAAGCAGCAGGAGCAATAAGAGCTGTAAAATAGGACAGTGCTGCTTTGTAATGCCACAGATCATATTTGAATCCATCCTCAGGCATATCACTGCACTTCCAGCGCTGTCACAAAATTTCAAAAAGCAAAACGAGACAACACCATCACACAGACTGAGCCCTGACACAGTTGCTGTCTTTCTGTGTGAGTGTTGTGTGATTTCAGATGCTCGTCCTCCTGCGTTCTGCCCCTCTGTTTACATCCATGCCTCCCTCCCTGCTGCTCCTGCTGCTGCTGCTATCCCTCTTTTCCTCTTCTCTCTTTTTCTGTCTTCGCCATCGCTCCCTTTGCTACACTGTCCACCTGCAGGGTGCATGCAAGCCATGAAACACACACACACAAACACACACACACATGCACACATGCACACACAGAGAGAGTAACTATGGTTGTGTCCTACCTTCCACAGATGCCAGGAGAATAACAGTCAGAGAGATAACAGTCAACATCTGCAGCATGAACATGATGAGACTGGCAGAGAGGAGGAGAGGAGAGGAGGATAATCTACTCTGTCACCTCTCCCTCTATGGCTGCCTCTCTTATATTACTCCCTCCCTCTCTTTATACCTCCCTGCCCATCTCTCACTCACTCACTTCCACCACCTCTCTTTTTCTGTCTTACCGTCTTTCCCTCCCACCCTCTGTTTATCCATTTTCAGTCATTCTCACGCTCAGCCAAACTCCCCCCCCCCATTCTCTTCCTCTTTCACACTCATCTCACCTCTCACTCTTCTCTCCTTTCCTGCCTCCTCACTCAGGATGCCAAGCCTCATTTGTCTCATTTGAGGCTTTAAATACCTCTTTCATTCGGTCTCTTGTCCTCAGTGCAATTTCCCCTCCAGGACTGAAACAGATTTGACGGATGAAATCAACAAAAAAATCACCCTGCAGCTTTCACATTACATGATCAGACCTGATTTGCCATATATAAATACTACAAAAAGAATCCATTTCCAAATGATATTTAATTAACTCTGCTTTGCAGCTATATAAGGTAGCTGTGGAAACTCTTAGGCCGAACAGTAGGCGTGTCTGACTTGTGCATCTGGATCAGTCTCGCAGCAGAGTTATGTTCGCTGAGGGATTCCAGACAAAATGCCAAACACACCTCAAAACTGTGATAAACTGAATTTATTAGCCCTGAACGACGTGTACAAGTGAATGGTTTAAAAGTGCCAGCTGCTGACATGTGACATGAAATGTTAATTATTCCTGTACTATATAAAACTGAACTCTACCTGTACTTGTGTGTTTGGTTTTACTGACTTTGGAAAAGCCTCAGAGAACCCAAACTGGTGCGCATCTTTAAAAAGCTTCTTAGACCCACGTGTTTCCTTTGGTTTAACTCTTGATTTTAGACTTTGTCTTTTGTAGGTTGAACACTTAAACCGGCTTGTTTTTGTTGGATATGTTCACCTCTGTCTTGTTTATCTCCTCAAAGATGTTACTTTTTCATACTGTATGAATAAAGTGCACTTGCTTCTTTAACTGCTAATTTTGAAAGTGGTGTTCCACAAGGTTTGATCCTCGGCCTCTTGCTGTTTTCTGTTCTAATGTTCAGGTTATTGTCAAAACAATGTTTTCTTTCTATGTTGATGACACACTGTTGTATGTTTGATTTTACAATTACAAGCCTCCTGTGAGGCCATTATTTGACTCCAGCTTTTGTTTTCTTGCTTTGATTTATTTTTTATGGCTTAGCTTATGAAAATGTACCAGAGTCACCAAATAAATGTAATATATTTGGCCAATAAAGTGATTCAGATGTTTGAAAAATATTTCTTTGCAGCCTCTCCCTGTCTGCCCATAAATCCTAATAAAAAAGTTAGTTAGTTTCCATAACTGAACACCACAAGAACAAGTTTGAGGCTCCATCTGAGAGTCAAACATCTACATCCATTATAGAGAGGTTTCAGCATCAGGACCTGATTATATGGAGAGAAACCAGAGAAACTGATGTAGGCCTGCATCTGTTTCAGTAAGATATTCCTTTGAACCAGTGTTGTGGTAGAGAAAAATGACAAACGAAGACGCCAAAGTCAGACAATGCCTCCAACAGCAGCAGTGTATAAAATGACTAATCACAGGCCTGATGAGGAATGACAGACTTACTGCCACATCACATTGTTGACACGTTAAATTGACACAGTGTTTAATGTTCTTTTGCTAATGGATAACTGTAATTGAGCTGGAATTCATGTTAATAATACATGACTATGTTGCTGTCTACTCTGAAACACCACCCAGAGAGTTTTCACAGTAGTGTTGCTCCATTCACACTTACTGTGGCCAGGAAATATTTAATTGTCTTTGACTGCATTGTCTTTTGCTTGTAGTGCTGCTTATCCCTATGTCTTTAAAGGTTCCCATCACCCAAATTTCCCAAACGTATGGCTAGCCATTCAGAAAATGTAACTTTTTTTACTTGATGAGATTTTGAGATATCAGTGAAAATGCAGTGTCACCCAAATATAATGGAAGTGAATGGTCATTTGTGGTGAAGCATCAAAAGCAAGGTTAGTAAAACATCAAGAGACTATGTCCTGGGTACTGATAATCCACAGAACTAAGTGTTAGCAGTTCTCAGGAATCTTTTTTTTTTTCACTACAACTTTGACTCCAAAAAAGCTCGGGCGCTGTATAAAACATAAATAAAACAGAATGCAATCATTTGAAATGAACTGTGTGTACCAACAAGCCCATGTAGTAATATCCTTTATACAATCATGTGCTCACAAAGTGGTGAACCTCGCTCCATCCATGCTTGTGAATGACTGAGCTTTTCCAGGATGCCCCTTTCATACCCAATCATGATACTCTCACCTGTTACCAATGAACCTGATTACCTGTAGAATGTTCCAAACAGGTGTTTTTAGAGCATTCTACAACTTTCTCAGTCTTTCGTTGCGCCTGTCCCAACTTGTTTGAAACACGTTGCTGCATCAAATCAGAATAAGCATCAGAGTAAGCATATATCTACAAAAATCAATGAAGCTGATGAGATAAAATGTACTGTTTTTTAAATCCAGCAATTATCAAAAGCGATGAGCAAATGATAAAAATCTGTTTTCTTTATGTTTTACACAGTGTCCCAACTTTTGTGGAATTGAGCTGGTACAGCTATGAATTATTGAGTAATTTTAAAATGAAGGATGTAAGTGCCAAAAGTGTGTTTTCTTGTCATTTGGCTGAACAGACCATTTACTTTAAAGATCAACCAAACACTGGTTGAAAATCTTGTTCTTTTATCTTGTCGCAGTGATGCAGAAGTGTACTCCAGAACCATGCCATCACTGTTTGTGTGGTCACATGTGCAACATTCTTCTTGTGTGGTATGTCAGGGACACATTACCAATTTGTTCAAAACCCATATTTACTGCTTGGTTACAAAGTTGCTCTAAGTTTTCCCAGAATGACAACCAATTAGAAAGCATTTGGGATTGTGCAAGATTGTATCCTTGAACGTGGATAAAAATGTAACATGTCTCGTGGCTGCATCTGATTCTGATCTACTGAGGCTGCTGTTGGATGGTGGAAAAACTTGTATCTTCCCTTAAGTTATTCCTGTTGGATTGGCACCAATGTCTGACATTTATAGTTGATGGTTTAGATAACTGAAAAGACTTGTGCTTTCATTTTCCATTGTAGATATGCTGGAAAACATCTGACAAGGAGCCATGCTATTTATGTTGGCCAGTTATCTGCAAGAAGAACCAAGATACATCACCAAACGAAAATGATGCAGGAATGCAACACACTGCTACATCACTAGTAGTTGACTTACAAAACGGTCTAACTAAAACCACTGAGGTGGTTC
Source organism: Chaetodon trifasciatus (assembly GCA_037975065.1). NCBI lineage: Eukaryota > Metazoa > Chordata > Actinopteri > Chaetodontiformes > Chaetodontidae > Chaetodon > Chaetodon trifasciatus. Next base: position 4,037,813 of record JBBMOE010000022.1, read on the forward strand.
CATTAAAGAATCTTGCAGAAATTATGAGGAAAAAAACACTATGAAAGTACTCCCAAGGTTAAAAATACATAAATTAAGCTTACAAACTAAAATAAAACATCACACTTCATTAGCCTAATACCTTTGGACATACTGTACGCTGGAAAAACAAAAGTAGACAAATGTTAAGTACATTGGCAAGGCAACACTGGAACCATGAGTCACTTCTCATGCAAGGAAATATTGCTTTTGACACTAATCTGGGAAATGTTATGGACACATTTAGTAACGGTATATCAATATGGGCCTGCCGAAGTTCCTGTGGTTAAACACATCTTAACATTGAACAAATTATCCTTTGGCTCCTGAAACACCTATTGGAAGAACTAAGAAATATTCAGACATTAAGGCAACTGTATGTCTTTTATGGGCATACATGTCCAAACCCTGGATTGTGAAAATATGCAGCCTGTGCACTGAGGTTGGGGTAAAAATGTGTATATATGCACGCGTGTGTTTGCATGTTCGCATGTATTACTCACATTATGGGGACTTTCCTTACTTGTAGGGACAAAATCAGGTCCCCTTATTGTAAATCATTAAATTTTCAGGTGAATATGGGTTAGGGTTAGTCTCCAGGAAATCGATGTAAGTCTTTGCAATGTCCCCAAAAGTGATGAAAACCTAACGTGTGCGTGTGTGTGTGTGTGTGTGTGTGTGTGTGTGTGTGTGTGCGTGTGCATATGTGGGTGTTGGGGTGGGGTTAACTGTTCAAGAAACTGACCCAAGAAATCAGGTTGGAATGTCAGCTGCAAAAACATACCTTCCACATGACTACAGGCCGGCTTGTGAGCCAGATACATTTTCTGCATATCTTTGCAGCCATTAAAATATCTCCTGTCAAAGTGTGCCTACGCACAAACATGTGGGCAATCAAAAATAAAAGCAATAGCGGTGAAAAGTGGGGCTGATGGGGTAATGTGTTCTTTGGGGGGGGTGAAGAACCTGAGATGTATGGAGGGGTAATATGGCCTCCTGGAGATGTCAGAGGGCTCGCTTCAGCGTGCTGAACATGCAGCCTAAGAGATCTCACTGTACCTGGAAGGGATTTCCAAGGGATAAAATGCAGGGGGCAATACTTCAACTAATCTTTGAAATGAGGCAAGCAGGGAGGTGTGTGAAACAGACAAGCTGCACGGAATGACCTTCTGAATGCAGAACAGCATATTTTTTTCATTCTTTTCGGCACTGAAGACGTTGAGATGATCTGGAAATCATTTATGTGATTCTTACACAAATCTGTGTTCCCAGTTAAAGAAATGGTTCCAGCTCGTAACTCTCTGCAGTTTTTCCATGGATTAAACAAACTGACTCTGCGTCAATTAGCGAGCTTTAGAGGTGCTGCTGGCAGATTGTTCATGTATGTAGTGCTGGTCTGTCAGTCAGTCAGTCACCACTTTGATCCAGACAGACATGAGTCTATAAGTCAGTACAGATGTCCATGGCGCAAATCAGAACAAAAGTTGACACTTTCCATAGAGAGCAGGTCTAGACTATAGTCTTTAATGTACAGGGCCCCAGCAATCTCCTATGAGGAAGCACGATTGGTGGTGGGGAAGAAAAATTTGGTAGAAAACATTCAAGTCCAGGCTCCAGCCCCCTGCAACCCCAAAAGGGATAAGGCGGATATAGAAGATGAATGAATGAATGAATGAACGTTCAAGTCCTCTTTCAAGATAAATTGTATTAAATTTGGTGATCTCTTACCTTCCCATACAGCACTATCATCAGGTCAACATTTTGACCTTTTTTCAGCCTCATCTGTTCTTTGTGTTTAATATTAATTAACACTAACATGCTAAACATGATGTCACCATCATCACTGTGAGCGTGCTGATGTTAGCAGTTAGGTGAAAGCATTGCTGTGCCTCAGCACAGTTTCACAGATCTGCTAGCGTTTTGTACAAACACCTGGAGGTATTTTATCTAAAGGTAAAATCATTTTACTTTATTCTGTGATCTGATTATAAATGTCATTCTAATGAGATTATTTGAAATAGTTTAACAGTAAAAATCGAGGATTAAGACAAATTTTCACAAAGAACCAGAGATTATTCTCTCAGCATGTCATTTTCCCATCAATGTAAAGGAGGACCAGCCAGCACCAGATTCATTGGTCATGTCCCATCGGGGGAGGGGGCCTCTCCATTTTCTTTTCACATGAGATTTCCTTAATGGAATGTCTTTATTGACTGTGGAAATAAAATGATGTCCAATCCTTCAACATGTGATTACATTTTATTAGAAAAGAGCACTCCATGTTCCTCTGTGCCAGTCAGGCATTCCTCTGCAGGGAGTTGACTGGTGCTCTTCTGGAACCAAACATCTGTGCTTCTCACAGCTCTGTTTCATTACTCCCCGAAACACTAAACCCAGAAAATCAGCTTAAACACACTCAGGCATTTATTTTGAAAATCCCCACTGCAAAAACTCAAGGGGTCTTGACTGTGCCTAGAGTGTGAAACTGAAAACTTTGGATGTGTTTAACAAATGCTGCCAGGAAGAACAACACACATCTCAGGTCCACAGAGATTCAGATACATTCCTAATGCAAACTCGAAGCTTGATGTGATTTTCTCAGTGTCGTACCACCGTAAACCTGTTGAGCAAGAAATATAACCTTCACCATTACACCACTGGCTTTTACTGGACTGTATGTACGTCAAAAATGTTATGCTACCGCAGCAAAATGGAGTATTAAACATGATATTATATTAAGTTTTGATCACTTTTCCAAGAGATTAATTGTTTGTAAAAAGAAACCGTTTATCTATCTGCAACCAATAGTTTTCTGTGCTTCAACTGATGCTAACCAGTCCGATATTAGCTTATCACAGACATAGCCTATCAGCATCAGCAAATATGTCAGCCAATAATCAACAAGAAACAGCAGTGCAGAAATGCCAAAACTATGTTGCAGTCATTGGCGATGCCATTGGATAGTTTGTCCACCAAAGTATTGTCATCTGATTTTTAAACTCTATTCTACTGGCCAATCAGGCAGCAAATTCAGATCAGAATGAGTGGATAATAGCAACATATCAGCACTGAGACGACCAAGATGAAGAGAGAATACCGGAGTGGGCCCTGAAAGTAAACAAACAAGAAAACAGATCCAAAAAGCTAAATTTACTGCCATGTTTCTTCTAACTGAATAAATCCACTCAGCTCAGATTAGATGCCACGCTTTTGTAGCAGGAAGCCCTCCTTTAAATGTGTCAACAAGGGCAGCACCCTGGACAGCTCCCACATCCTTGGAGGTCCCGGGATCAGCACCTTGGACAGAGGTCTTGACACTCTTTGGTGCAGAATGTTATGAATGATCCACCTGTACTGTACCGGAAGACAGGAGAGAGTTACTGATTGTCGAACAATGTAGTTTCCCAACTGTGAGTGTTGCTTGTATCTCACCTCGACACAGTCGCTGTCGACCACATGATGCTACTCTATCATCAACCCTAAATGATGGCGCATGTAGAAGCTACTCATCATCAGTCCTGTCATGGTGTCTCTCCTGAGGAAGCTCAATTCACTCAACATTTTTCATGTCTTCTGATTATCTGATAAAAAAAAAAAGTTTATTTGGCTCCCACTTCCATGAAACTCCGGATCATTTATTGGAAGGGTGTGGCTGAGCTGAGGCATTCAACTCAACAGACATGGCAATAGAAAAGGACAGGGCACGCTGCCTGAGCTCGGGAGGCGCTGACCACAAGGCAAAAACAGAGAAAGAGACGGGCTGCCAGGCCATAAGGAGCACCGGGAGAATTCAAGCCAGTGTCAGGCCAGCCCATCATAATATCACAACCACCCCTTCTGTTCAAGTCATTTAAAAAACGAGTAATATAATCAACCATGCTTTGCAGGAAAGTAGATGTCTATAACATTCAAACTACAGAACTGTACTCTCATTTCTGTCATGTGGAAGCGGCTTCAGTTTCTCAGATGTACCAGGGATTCATGATTCATGATTGGTCTGGACTGATTCTTCAGATTCCCAGCCTGAATTATAATCCCAGTCCAGTCCTGCTTATTAGATAAGTAATTATTACATTGTGACTGCGAGTACCATGCATTTCTTTCTAATGTTACAGTACTTTTTTGTGTGCTTTTGCAAATATGGAAAATCTAAAACCACTACAAACTTGTACTCTGACACTTATCAAAGACAGAATGACAACATGTAAGACAATGACAGACTGTTTCAGTCAGAAACTGGTTGTTCAAAACTTAAATTTATTTCATTGTACAGTAGTATTTCACAAATATTTACAAAACATTTACACATAACCACTGACATCTTGTAAGTATGAAAGATCTTAATGGCACATTGTAGAAAAAGCATTTATAAATATCCAATTTGAGAGTATGACTTAGAAAAGTACCGCAAAGGTTTTCGCAACAAATCGTGTCCCTGTAACTTAGTTTTGTTGGATGGTTGCAGATATTCAATGTTCTTGTCTCCTGAAGCCGTGTTTAATCCAGTGTGCCTGCAGAGACGATAAAGATAAATTAGTACAAACTGTATATTGACATTATGTTACACACGTGGGGTATTAATTCAACCTGGCACTGGTGAATGTAATTATATTCGTAGAAACAGGCCTTAAAAGGCCTTAAAACTACCATTTTTTTTTAATCGTCCTGGCAAGGCTTACCTTCAAGAAATGCAAATTCATCAATGGCCTCTATTGCGTTATCTGTAGAAGCAAAAGAAGGGAGAGGAGAGATGGCTATTAAATATGTCACATGTTCACTTGCATCAACGTACAAAAACAATTTGACTTTCTCTGCAAAAATCAGCACCATATCAACTATTTTCACACAATCTAAGTTGTCTCAGCCTGATCTGAGTCCATTAGCTGACCAATAGTAACATCGTGAAGTCATTTTAAAGCCCACTGACTCTATGTGTATTTGCAAACTGCAGTCAGGGTTTCTTACCCAAGTCTTTTCTTTGCAAAGTTTTCCTCTTCCCTTGCTGGGCGTACACCATGGCATCTTTGGCAATCATCTCAACAAACAACTCCTGGAACAAAGAAATGCATTAATGTTACTAAACAAAACAAATTCAGAAACTAACTTACACTGATATGATTTATTTTAATATATATATGTATCTCTTGATATCTCACCAATATCAACATGGACTTTAAGGAAATGGGACCTGACTTCAAGTTTTTGGTAAGCTCAACTGTGGCACATTTTAAGACAAACAGCTGTTGCATTTGATCGTAACGTAAATTATTTCATTACTTGTTATACACACAATACATTAAATAATATAACTGGGCGATACCTCTCCTGGTTACATGTGGTGTGGGAGGTTTGAGCCCTTTAAAGTAAACTTTACTCGACACATTGTATTGAGTGAAATCGTCGATAAATAACTCGTTATTGACAAGCTTTCAAGTCGAAATCGCATCATATTAAGAACAGGGAGTAATACTACGCATCCTGTTATGCTGCAGGATTTGCTTCGTGTTTTTACCGTGGCTTTAGCGATGATGAACACAGACTCCTGGCTGGCAAGTGACACGTCTGGGTCGGTCTTCATGAGCGCCTTGATGCGGGCCAGCGGGAGTTTGGACAGTCGGCTGTGGGTCACGGCAGCAGCGGGGCCTGTCTGCTGCTGGCTGCTCTCCTCCTCTGCCTCGGCCCCGCGGCTCTCCTCCTCACTCCCACACCGGTCAGGCTCGTGTTCCGGTGGGGAGACAGGTGTGGCCACTGTTGCTGCCATTCTCTTTTCACACAAACGTTATACCTATATATATATATATATAATAGACAGAAATAACAACTGTTTCCTAGCTACATGTCACATATGACAACAACATCACCAACAGCGCGCCACCAATGTGCTTCCGGTCTTTCGGTGAAGCGCGTGCGCTGATTTGTCAGCATGGCAGCCTGACGTACCGCCTCTTCCTCTCCCGCCAATTAATCGTCACCGGTGATTGGATAGATTGTGAACAAAGCTCTGGCGATTGGTTAGACTTTAACGCCAATAAAAGCAAGTTTCCTTGAACGGCAGCAATGTTGAGGGGACGTTAATATGCTGGTAATGTAGCTACACCGTGGTGAATGACCTGGATAAAACCAAACTATACTCACTTCCTTAAATCTTTTTGGCCACTTGGGGGCAACAGAAACAAGCTGTATAAAGTTTACTGCCGTCTTATCGCCCCATAGAGATTGATAAAACTGTCAGCAAACAGGTACTTATTTACACATTTAACAGGTGTGTAAGAAAACTAGCATTCATGATGAATCGTGTTTCTCACCATATAAAGAATGTACCTCCAATATTGACTCGGCTATTAGCTCTGTTGTGGTTTTCACCAACTCCTGAGGAGAAGGCCAAATTTAAAGCTAATGCTAACACAAATAAGTTCAGCGTGTTCACCAGCTTTTTGCTAACTTTGTCCATCTGCTGTTTGGAGTTATAGTGTTTTGGGTGAAAACAGCTGCCTTTTGTGGCTGGAAATAGTGGCTGTGGGGCACAAGACCAAAACAATGTGCTGAAAGATGCTAAAATACAGCATAGAGCTGAGGGAAAGTGAGTGATAATTCATTCATCACTACGAGCGACTCCTTTCACATACATGCAGTAATTTGATTCATTGTTAATAAAAAAGAATGATTAAAACAACTCAAGTTGAATTTTCACTATATTTCCAACTACTTAATCTGCAGAATAAAAAAGCAGGAAAGACCTGAACTATTGTAAATCCTATGATTTTATAGAGTATTTGGTGAAATGACCTTGTTACTTCTTATTTTCCATTTGTCTCTATCCTCCATCATATTATTGTTTTTCTAGTGAATCTAAAGAACTCCCTGAATTCCCCTTATACCTGTTTATTTGTGTAATGTTTCAATAATTGAATTCCCTGGCAATATGTGATAGCTTACTGTGTTAGTTCATATTATGTTTTCAAAAGGGTTTTACTGTTAAAAATAATAATGATTTTCAGACTTTCTTTTCAGTCAAGGTTGGTGTAGCTGTCTGACACAATAATTAATTTACTGGACAAATATTACAGTTTCACAGGCTTGCAACTAATTTACTGTACTCAATAAAACAATATCCAATAGCTTATGTGCATTATTTATCACCAGTTATTCAATATGAAAAATAATGTGAGGTGTGATTAGTTTGTTCTTTAAAAGTGTGTATGCAGCATTTCCATTGTTTGGTCTGTGTGAGATAACATAATGAGCGGTCCACTAATACACTCCCTTAATAGGATTGTGAGGAGCGACTTAGTCCTCTGAGGCTCCATTCAATTCAGTTGCAGTCAGGTGTTCCAGCCTGAGGGACAGACATGAAGGACCCACAGCTCCCAGGTAAACCTGTCTGCTTTATATACCTTTTTAATTTTTCTGTCTCTGCAGATCTGTTTGCAGAAAGTGCTGTACTTTTTTACTTGGTTAAAACTTTCTCATAAGACACTCTTCATAAAGAGTTTATAAGCTGTAATTAATCGCTTCAAGTCATGAATAAACCCTTTTGTTGTGTTTGTCCTCCAGCATGACACACGCTTTGTCTCTTCAGCTCTTTAACTCATCTGTAAGATGGATTATTGTAAATCCGCTTTTTAGCATCTATAATTGCAGACTTCATGCCTTATTAGAAAGTGAAAAACACATAATAGAATTCATTTATGCTTTACCAATATTTACTACATTACAGCCAATTGAAGAGGATGAACACCATCAGAATTTTTTCCTCATGACCTGGCAACCCCAAATTTCTTCCCATTAATTGCTTGAAAACAATCTGTTAGGTATTAATAAAAAAAAAAAAAGGCAGCAACAAAGTTGTAGAAAAAACAATTGTGCAGAGGTTATATATGACTACTAATTAATCCTAAAATCTGGTAAGAATTGGATGCAATCCCACTACTACCAAAAATAATGATGTTATTAAATTAGTTTTATTTGCAAGGCAATTTTATTTACACATTTATCATATTTCCTTGTAGGTTAATTCAAAGTCCTTTACATTCAAATGTGTACAGAAACAATTAACACATACAGGAGGCAATACAGTACAAGAAAATGCAGCAGTACCAAGAGAAAAGAGAAAAAGTCTCATGCTATCCATTTCACATTGACTAGACCTACTAATACAGTATATAAAAGAAGCGAATAATCCCGGTGAAACTGTCTCGACCCACTAATACCATGTCTAAAAGGAGCGAGTAATCCTGGCCACTTTGAGAGCTCAGCCTACTGTGGACTAAATTTAACCCACAATGACAGCGAGGAGGTTCAGCGTTATTTGTCATCTTTATTGACCATTGGCTACTTTATTTAACTCAGTAACCCATTCTTCACATGTCCTGTCATTTGGAGAGGTTATATGTGCTCTGTAAGACACCCACACAGAGCTCAAACCCTGACGGATGAATGATTTGACATCTGACCCAATGCTCACTGCTATTTGTGTAATGCTGAAACCTTAATAAACAGTTTCCTGTGAAAACAAAAGAATGAGGGTGTAAGCCTTAAATAAAAAGAAAGTCAAAACACTTTCCTGTTTGCCAAAAAATGAACACTATAGCCAGTTTTTAAAATAAATGTCCTGAGAATTGAGAACGGTGTGTACTGTGAATGAGACTCGTGTTCCCAGAGAAGAAAAGAAAAAAAAAAAACAGGAAAGGTGACACATCCTGCTTTTGTCCATCATTAAAAGTGAAAAACATGTTGAAAATGATTCAACACAGTCCAAACATTAATCTGCATTTACCTAGACCTCTAAAGCTGATAAAATACTAATCTTAACGACGGCATGAAGCTGTTTTGTCAAATAAAATTAAAAAAGGAAAGCTCCATGTGCATCCTGACAATGTATTTAATGGCACTTCATCCTGACACTGCAAGTCTGAACCAAAAAGGATCTAACATTACTTGATATATTTAACTTAAAACCTGCACAATCAGTTATTATTTGCCTCCATCTCATAACAGACCCCCACAGCTTTTCAACTAAAGACAACTAAGATACAGCTTAGGGTTGTTGTGAAAGAGGCCAGACATTGTACAACATGGAAGACAAAGTCAGTTAGCATGCAGGTCAATCTCATTACCAGTGTTATATACATAGAGCAGTCACACTACTGCTGCACACTGACTTCTGTTAGACTTCAGAGATGCAATGACAGGGTCTACATGCTCCATTCGAACTGACATACTGACTAATTTTTACAAGGCTCCACGAAGAAACCAGCATCTCAAATTCATTCTTTTCCCTTAAAAGTTTCTTATATTTCTTTTCAAGCTATCAAAACACACCTATGGCCAAAGCAGAAAGTGAGCAAAAAATCCAAGGAAGAGCCTCCAAAGGTTGAAAAGACAGCCAAGCCCCTGGCCTCTGCTGCCATTTGTGCCATCCCACAGCTGACCGAAGCAGAGAGAATGAGGCAGTCACCGTTTGAGAGGGTCGTCTACGACATGGCCCACAACGAGAAGATCGTCAACGACCTGATGCTCGGTCGAAGAGTTGGCTTCTACGAACTGCGTGGAGAGATCGGGCAGGGAAATTTCTCTACGGTCAAGTTGGGCATCCACGCCTTGACAAAAGGTCAGGAAGCATCAGTTATTTACATTGTTTTTATCCCATTCATTCATTCAATTCTCATGGTTTTCTTTAGTATCCAGTTGAGCCATTTCTCAACCTTCAAATATGTATTATGTAACTATACAACAGCAAAAAAATATATTAAATTAAAAAAAATTAAGAAATTGAAATAACAGGCAAGAAAAAAATCCATTTTACCTGCCTGTGCCTCTGTGAATATGACTCAATATCACTTAGTCTTTTTCAAAGTAAAGTCCAAAGAGTTACCTTTCAGAAGAGACCAGGATCAGGACGGAACCATTTTATTTTGGGTTTGTCTGCTGGACTTGCTTGGGGTGCTTGTTAATTATTGCTTGAATCTTAGAATAATGAATATTTTATCCGAGCGCATTCCCTCCTGTCCAGTCTGGGCAGCTGCACTTTAGCTGTCTCTGTTATGAACACAGTTAGACTTTAGCAGACATATTGTCCTTGAATGATATTACGGGTTTGTGAATAATGTAGACTGAGCCCCTGAATAAGCCTTTCTGATCAGCCCAGATTTTCCCCACCCCCTGCAGTACATTTATTTTCTGTTGAAAATTACACTTGTGTATGTGTGTGCAGGTTGGAGGTTCTTGGTTCTTTGCCACATTTTTGTCATACCTTAAAATAATGCTGCAACAATCTTCCAATTAAGTAAGATGCCAAAAATACATTCCTTCAGCCACAGCAGCCGTGTCCCTGTTTGCTCGTGTGTTTAAATCTCTTAAGTATGGCTCTGCCTTTATTCTGACCTCTCACCTGGTTAGACCCTCTCTAAACTGACACCTAAGCCTCCCCCTCCTCTTCTGTCTCAGAGAGAGTAGCTGTCAAAATCATGGACAAACTGCGCCTGGATAAGAAGAGCCAGCCCTTGACTTCCTCAGAGATCAGCTGCATGGAGAAGCTGTGTCACCCCAACATTGTGCGACTTTATGAGGTGTTCGAGACCAGCAGGAAGCTGTATCTGGTGATGGAGTACGGCAGTGGTGGAGACCTGTTCTCTCGAATCACCACCAGGGGGAAGCTGAACGACTTGGAAGCCAAGATGGTCTTTGCACAAGTCATCTCTGCTGTGAAACACATGGTGAGCTTCAGTGTCGCACTTAATCATCACCATCAGTCTGCGCCTCACGTCCATGCCTTTTGAGGTAGTCATGGTTCATGGGATGGAGTTATTTCAAAGTAAATAAGAGCTGAATTTGACCTATAGTTTAATTGTTTTGAAGGCTCGTTGTAAATGATTCAACCATATCAATTTAAAGTGTTTTTTTTTTTTCCCTGTATTCAGAGCGGTCAGTAGATATGACAGCAGGAAATGAGGGGAGATGACATGCAGCAACAGTTTCTCAGTCAGCCTTAACCCGGGGATGTTGTGATTATACGGTCAGCGTCCTAAAGCCCAAGACCCTAGAATGACCCACAACTGAGGGGAAAAAATGAATGTTGCCTGTTTTTCATCTGATTATAAGATTACTGCTGCAAACAAACATTTTACAACACTGAAAAACAAAACCAACTCACATTTATTTGCCTTTGGGTTAATAATAATAATAATAATAGCAATAAGATGTGCGGGTATCCTTTACTTAAGTGAAAATGCCAGTAAATGAATTATCTAAAGTAAATGTACTCTTGCTGTAGAAAAATGTCCCTTGTGACTGATATATTAGGGTTATATATGGGCAACATTTTACTGTTGTAGCTAAGCACTAGACCCCTCCAAAGAGTCACAAGGAAAATATGAGGGCGCAGGGGATGATTAATGGTGTAGAAAAGGAGAAAGTGTTAAGTTCTTTTGTTCTTGACTTTTTTCTACTTTTTGCATTAATTGTGAAATATTGGAAGATTTTCCCTCTTTGAGCCTCGAGCAATTGTTTTGGTGAAACCATGTGAGAAGTTTAGAGGGGAAATCCGTCTTTCTTTGAACTGCTAACAACCCATAGACATCTGAAACATGTCAAGGGGCCCCAACTATACGCTGTTTTTTGTGAGGAGTCACAGGCCAAGAAGGCTGGAAACCACTGGTTTAACCTTTAACAATGCATTTTATTTTATGAGTTTACACACTGTTTTTCACATAAAATCTTATTTGAAAATGATTATAACATTCAGATAAATGTAGTGAAGTTAAAAAGTCAAACATTTCCCTCAGAAATGCAGTGAAGTGGAAGTATTAAGTATTTGAAACTTATACTTATACTAATAATGCTAATAACAGTAATTGATTGAATGCTATTTGTCTGTGTATGTAATATGGAGAAAGTCATTACTGTTTACTGTTTCTTTCCCTACAAAAACATATAAAATGTCAATGCTGAACCCCCGCTGAGGCTTTCCTATTTTTTGTGATATTTCAGCATGACAACAACATCGTCCACAGAGACCTAAAGGCGGAGAACATCTTCTACACCACCAGCTACTGCATCAAGGTTGGAGATTTCGGCTTCAGCACACAGAGCAGCCCTAATGAGCTCCTCACTAACTTCTGTGGCTCACCTCCGTACGCCGCTCCTGAACTCTTTAAGGAAAAAGGTTACATAGGACGCTATTCAGACACCTGGGCTTTAGGCATTCTCTTGTACTTCATGGTGACAGCCACTTTGCCCTTTTATGGGGACAACATGGGGAGGCTGAAGCGCTGCATCCTTCAGGGGGCCTACAGCATCCCTGCTTATGTGCCCGATCTGTGTCAGCTGGTCATTAAGGGCATGCTGCGGCCTGTGCCTGCTGACCGCTCCTCTCTCACGCAGATTACTAACAGTGCTTGGCTGACGGGGATTGAGTACCCCGCTCCGTACGTCTTGCTGTCCCTGTCCCCGGCCCACTTTGCCCAGGCCGACCTGGCTCTGTGCGAGGAGCAGCAGGAGGTGAAGGACTTGCTGTCAGATCTGGGCATTGAGACAGTGCATTTCCAGAACAATCCCTGCTTAGACTGTAGGAGCCCGCTGACGGGGACCTACCGGATCCTTCTCCATCGGGTCCAGAAGAGGAGGTCAGTGGAGGCTGTAGGTTATTCAGCGCTTTACCCTAATGAGTATGGGAGTCCGAAGAAGTGGGCTGTGGCATCTGTGGGCAAACACAATCCTTCAGCTGTCTGTGCTGTACTGTGAAGAGAAATACCTGGACTGGTTTTAGTCATCCCTTACATATGTGCCCTTTTGCTCGCTTGAGGCTCCCTTAATCTGTGAGGTGTTATATTACATGTTGAGAAGTTTTGTTGTGCAATACTGAACTGAAAAGGAGGACACATGGAAGTTGGATTCAGAGGGTTCTTCTGTCCCACAGTGTAAGTCTATTCCCTCTTACAGACGAGGGCACTTATCTTAAGTAATTAGTTATGGCTTTCTGTTCTAATTACGTCACCAACCACAAGCTTACTGACGCATAGCATTCATCAGTCACTGTATGACCGGTGGCATCGTCCAATCCCTCTCAGTCAGGGCATAATTCTTTTGACCTAATCCCAGGTCACAGGTAATCCTAATAAGGGAGACACTGGGAACATGCTTAGTCCAACAGAAATGAAACATGAGACTATGCAGGGAAAAAAAACGTCCTGGGAGATAATTAAGATCACATGAGGCCAGAACAATAGAGAAAATCTAAGACAAATCTGCAGCTGTCTCAAATGTTTCTAATGTGCTTTTTAAACTCGAAAACTGATGATGCCCCAAATGCCTTGATTTATTTAAGACATTTCTTCAAAATGTTTGTAAACTTTATGAACATTTTATGATTGTCACAAAGAGACTGGAGGAGTGTTTTAAGTTTTGCACAGTTTTAATCTCATTTTGTTAATATCTTTGTTAAGTGTTAAGTTAATGTGTGCTTATGTTTTATGGCAATACTTTCATGAACGCTTCATGGATGCTGACCTGAACTTCATGCCACTCAGTATTATACAGCAAGGCCAGATTGATCAGAATAAAAGTATTTTCAAACAGTGATTTCAAAACATTTCCTCTCAGATCTAATTTTTCCTTCCAGCAGGAGGATCCAGCCAAGGTTTTAACTGGGATTTTGAACGATTCCATGCTTCCTTATAAGCCCTGAAGTTCACAGAAACTTTGACTCTTGAGACAGTTTGAAGGAGCTGATTTTGGAGCCCTTACTTGAACTTTCAGTAAAAGAGCTGATGATGAAATATGATGCGTTTTTGCATTTGTGACCCCTGCAGAAATGTGAAAGCTGTGAATGATTTCGATGAGGTGACACGTCATTCCATATCAATCTGTGAAATCAAACTTCTCCTCTCGATGTTCCCTCAGTTCCACTTCACCTCTCCCCTGTGAATTCCCCTCGAGGGTACAAGAGTCTCTGGGAGCCAGACGTCACTCTTCGCTAACTAACCGTCACCTTGCAGTTTAACGCCAATTCTTCCAGTATCTGCAGGCACCCTACTGTTTTTCCGATCAGTGATTGGCACTATAAGCATTATATCTTCCAATGAAGTGTTGAACCCCTCGCCCGCAGCCTGTTCATACAGACCTGTGTACACTTTGTGCAGGCAGAGCTGACACAGGGAGAGATTATTAAGGTCCCTAAGTGCCAAGGACAAGACTTGACTTGCTGTTTATTTAGGAACCGTGCTCTTGCTCAATACCACTGGTGTGAAAAACCCTGTTATCATTTCCACCTGAGGACTATTTCAACCACATTATCATCCTTTAAACTGAGTAAGGATGCAGTGAGTGACATTCACTGTGACAGTGAAAAGAAAATTAAACGACCAGCAGCATCTGGCTGCAGCTCCTGTTTCAAAACCGCTTTCAGATGGCTGATGCATTGAAAAAAAAGTTATTTTAATTGGACTGGATGAAAGTAAAGTGATGTGTCTAATAACTTTTCATGAGATTGATTTCAGTATCTGTTGTGGCATTTATGAGATGCTGACAGACAACGAACATCCAATTTCAAACAGATTAAAAAGTGAGTCTTCCCCATTAAATAAAAACCACTAAGTGACATTAAACTCAATGAAGTCTGATCTGAATTCTGTTGATGATTGATAAATCTGACTGGCACGTCATGTTTAGTCACCTTTGACCACTTCAAAGCAAATGTTTTACTCTGGTTTAAAACTGAAAAGTGATGAGACAATTAAGCTCTTAGGTTAGATTAAATTAGGATAGAGAAAACAGTTTCTCCTCGGCTTTGTTTTCATATTTCTATGAACTAACTTCTCTCTTTATCTTAACCTTTCCTTATCCTCTGGGATCATCGTGAGGAGCTCAAACATCAACCATAAAAGTCAGCATTTATTTAGAAAAGCATTTGGCAGCGAAAGAGCAGCCTTGAGCTCTGGATGTCAAATCTCTTCAGCTCATAAAACACGGTTGAGATGGTTGCGAAAGAGTAGCCTGTCCCTTATATAGACAATTTCCCACAGAAAGACTGGGAGGCCATTTTAAAGAAAACTGCAAATATAAAAAGGGATTAGAGGTTTCTTAGAATATCGTAAGTTATAAAGGTTATAAGTTATACTTGTGCTTGTATCATATGTTCCCCACTCTTTGAATCAGAACACCAGTAGATAAAAGATGCTGCAAATAGTTTCACTTTAACCCAAAACCATCTAGTAGAAGAAGAAGAAGAAGAAGAAGAAGAAGAAGAAGGAGAAGAAGAAGAAGAAGAAGAAGAAACATACTTTATTTTATCACACACAACATCATGCACACACCATGCTTCGTGAAATTATTTCTATTACTAACTATTTCTTCTCGTCCGTCCTTCCTCTGCGGCAGACTAGGAGCTTTGGGCTGCCAGCCGACAGCGGCGCCCGGGGACCCACTTCTCCTTCGTCACCATTGGTCAGGTGGTGATCTTGCATGTTTTTTTAGTGGGGGTACATTTTGTGGAGGATACCCCAGGCGAACACGGGGAGAACATACAAACTCCACACAGAAAGGCCCCTTTCCTCGAGCAGCAGGCACAGAGGGCATGGTGGAGGACACGCCCCCAGCGCCCACAGCGGGAATCGAACCGGGACCTTCTAGCTATGAGGCGACAGTGTTACCACTGTTTTACCGTGCTACCTATGTAAGATGAATGTCTCGATTTCAGTTTGATACCAGCAGGAACTGAACTTCTAACTTTGGTCCATTATTTACATCAGTTGATGCATGACCAACCGCTTTATTCTAAATCATTTGCAGTCAGTAGCTGGTGATGATAAAACTGTTTGTGTAATGTTTCAGAGATGGGCAAGAAACAAAGTATTAATGTCTTCAAACTGAGCGTTGCTGGAGCGAGATTGAACACGTCTCAGTCATTAACGCTCACGTAGCAAACTATAAACCTGCCTCAGTTTTCAGGCATGCGGCACAGCAAATGCAGGTGAAGCCTTGTTTCAACAAAGTCGTCTCAAAAACTTTCACTAACGGAGCCAGAAATGAGAGGGAGAGTAGTTGCTTCGGGGCCTCAGTCAACGGTTGCAGTTTAGCGTCATTTCCACATTAACTGGGTTGTTATTTTCACACCACTGACCTGAATCAAAAAGGGGGTCTGGCCACTGATTAGTGCTTTGTTCATGCTTCATGGTGTGATAAACAAGGGCAACTGCAGCTCTGCTCTGTCAACACCTGCACTTTATGTTTTCTATCACGGTCTGGCGTCTTCTTCTGGACCATGTCTACTGTGTGAGAGACCTGAACTTGGTCCAGCTTTGCTGTTGATTACTTTAACACTAAAGCATGTAGTAACCGAACCCCCTGATTTAAGGGAGGAATGCAGCAGAACTGACTCATTTCATGCTGCCAGACAAAATAACTTCTTACCTGCAGCCAGCAACACTTAAACTTATAATAATGTGGGGTACATGAATTTTAAAGTGTTGGGAAGGAAATGAGTCACATCTGCTCAGTGTCCAGATGTGCACAGTCTGGAGACGTTGCATGAAATGAAACTGGAATGGAGACCTTCATGTAATGGGACACTGGTCAGCATGTTGATGTCCAAACCATGAGTGCTCAATTGTCATACCCACATTATTACAAGGTGAATACAATATCACTGGTAACCAGATCTGAGGTCACAATTCCTAAATCCTAAATTTAGGTCCAAATTATGATGGTGTATTTTGGGTATTTATTGGGTATGTATTGTTGTCTGTGTCCTAAATCCATCCTACATACTCATTCTGAGCAGCGTTTGAGTGTGTTCACACTGGAAAAGTGAAAAAATAAAGTGCACTCAAAAAATTAAACATGCATGCTAAAAAACCTCTTGACTTTTAAATGTGTTGTTGATGTACGCCATGGTCCCACAATGCTATGCACAAAGGAAACAGAGCAGCTGCTCGCAGCTGGAGGAAATTAAAACTGACTGCGTATGATGGCGAATTAACTCCAGAAATACATCAAAACACATACGAAAAGTCTTTGGAAACACATTTTGTGATCTGCTCATGAAGCTTATATGGCAGTAGATTCAAAGCTGCAGGTTGATAGTTGGTGTGGTCTTGCCTCATTTCCCAGAATGGTATGTTGATTTTGCTGTTTACTAACTGCAAAAACAATATTTCGAGAATATGTAGTTGTATATATATTTGAGAGATAAACAGGAAATAGAGAGATGAGTGGATGATGAGTATCAAAGGTCCCCACCTGGACTGGAATCACTGTGGTTTACACGTCTGCCATGTGATGCATTTTTCTCAACAAAGTTGTGTCATCATATTGCTGCAAACTAAGTGATATACAGGTTTTCCAGTTTAGGAATGCTGGTTGGTTTCTTGGGGCTGCCGCTGACAGCATACTGTGTCTGCTGTTCTCGATAGGACATTGAAGCCAACAGGCGTCCAACAGCAAATTTTTAACCAAATTAGTTATTTTTTTACACAGCATGTTTGAAAACAACAGACACTGAAACTTTTGAATGTATTTTTGCCAACATTTTTGCTTAAATAATGAGCGCATTGTGAAGGGAACACTTCACAGCCAGTCTGAACAGGACGAGTGATTACAGCAAACAAAACCTGTCTCAATAAGGCCACCTGACAGGTAAGATGGATTTGTAAAGTTATGAATCCATCCTTTAATCTGGCCTTGTTAAACTGGATGGCTGAGAACCTCAACAGATCGTTTACCATCAACATTATCATCCAGCTAATGAAAACCACCTCTGCAGACCAACTTTCCCAAGAGCCAATTTCTAAAGTGTTGATGGATGGCTCATGTTGTCAATTACTGGATCAAGTTGATGCCAGTTTAAGACATTAAGAGTGGGAGATTATTGGACTAAAGAATGCCTGGTTTGTTTCGTGGATATTCAATGAAACGGAGGAATGATGCAACTTCCCTCCTTCAAAATCAACCATGGGATTGTGAGTTTGGGTTGTATTACTTCTTTATTTGATGCACGAAGAAACAAAGCACAATTACAATGCTGATATAAAAATATGGAAATCTGTCATATAGAAAAGCTTATCCCCAAAGTGGTTTGTACATACACATCACACTCTCTGCGAGTACATTTCAAAGCTGCCAGATAGTGGCTCATTCCTAGCAGGTGCTACATATCACACAACAGTTAACAGTATAATAGCAATGGCTTTTATAAATGAATGTTACTAGAATGGCTATAACATTGAGGGTATGGTATGTTTCTTTATAGTGAAATGTGTACATTTACATTCTCTGTGAGCAACAGGAAATACCAACCCTTCTGTAACATAATCCATCTGGTGACAGGTGATATATGAAGCATGACACGGAGATAAAACACCTTTCCTTTCTCCCATTCCTCTCTTGTTTTTCTCCTTTAGGTCATCTACAAAGAGAAGAGTTTTACACACTGAGTGTCTCTGTAAGGCATTAAAGTACACTGCTGTGAGAGTATGCTGTGTAACATTTTACCTGATTCTTCTTTGCCATTCTCATGTTCACAGCCTCAACCAGACGCTGGACCCAGGGGTCTTCTGGATTGGCGCAGACAGTCCGCTGTTTTACTCTTGAAGGCCTCTTCTTCATCAGAAACCTATGCATATCAACGTTATCAAGCTTACTGTACAATTTTTAGGAGTAATCAACGATACCAGGGTGCACATTTCTCGGCTGGAATCAATCACTTTCTTTCTTAGTAAGCATTTTGTTTTTCCATTAGTCATTGCTAATCTATTATAGTGGAAAGTTTCAACAATGTAGGACCACAGAATGGGCCAAAACTCACACAACGGCTCTGATGTTGCAATCACCATCTGTTTCCTGCATCCTGTAGCTTTGAACGTTTCTCTTTATATTTTCTCTCATCTCCGTCACATAGCCAAGGCAGCAGTTACCATACGAGCCTGAAGAGAGAGAGAGAGAGAGAGAGAGAGAGAGAGAGGTATACGTTGACTGCGGGTTAGAGACAGAGAGAGAAACTGCTCCACTTGAAAACATCTCCCTTGAGGAGAAATTAAGCAATCACTCAGTTTGTACACTTGTGTTCGTGAGAAAACAATATAGCTCAATTCTAACATTTGGCAGAGGCTGTCTCTTTATTGGGCTTTTTGTATGTGTGTGTCTTTGTTTATTGTCAGTTAACTATAAAGGTTATGAACTAAATGGGCCAAAGTGATCTCTATCTACTCTCTGATGTTATCAAGTATTTGTAATGTGCTGACTATTAACAGGGAAAACATAAATAATCGTGGACTCATTAATCACTACTAATTAACTTGCATGTCAAGAAGTTATTATTTTGGTGATTTCTATGATTGTGGACAAGATAAGTTCACATAAATATGTAGAGCTCTTATTGATTGATGCATAATGAATGCTTTGGTTATATTTATTGTCCTTGTCAGCAGTTGAATCTAAAAGATAAACTGTAATATTTGGCAGAGGTGTTTATTGCAGCATATCCTGCCACAGATTTCACAGTATAACTTGCCCATAACCTGCCATTGTCAGAAGGTTATCTTGCCATCAGGGCCCCAGCTACTGTGTGAGTGAGGGAAGCTCAGGTCATGTCCTTGGTGTTTTTTTTTTCCGGGAATTGGGGGGGTGGGGGGGTGTTTACATCCTATTGACAATTTTTCAAAAAACAGTACATGGTGGGTATTTTACAGGCAGATCTCCCTTAGATTTGATTACTTGTAAGCTGATAGACGAAGGATTCAGTATTATTCCACCAGACTTTTGTTCCTTTGAAACAGCATTTAGACTAATTATTTTCTGAACAAATACATCACAAAATCTCTAAAAATCTCCTGGCCAAACATTGCTTACTGTAACTAGTTACTTATTCCCTAACTAATATTTTTGGTTCTAGGGTTTGTAATTTGCCTTTTATCATACTGGAAAACAGAACCTGTTTCTGTAACATACCCCACCTGTTTTTTTTTTGTTTTAACAAACATGCAGTACTGTGTCCTCTCCTTCAACATAATGTCTCATCATCGAACTCTAAACACCCTGCAGCAAATCTGCATGTGACCTCTTCCCTCCAACGCACCTCATTAAGTTACCTCTGCTACATTATGATGCCGCTTTTCAAAGAACCAAAAATATTTGGCACTGAGAAGCTCGTGAGCTGTAAGGTGAGTGAGGCGTGGTGAGGCGGCAATGACAGAAAAAGTAGAACTCAGCTGCTATATGAGGATGTTGTAAACGGCAGCTTAAGACTCTTCTTCTTTCACAAATTCAAGTAAAATATCAACATCTCAGAAACAGGATATCAATGTCAGAAACTGGCAGTTTTACTCCAAAGTCATCAAACTGAATTTTCCCAGTTGTTCTGTTTTTTGCTAACCAGGACATTTTTTATGACAATCAGCTATTTTGCTAAACATAACTGAACCTGTCACATGATTACCACATCAAAGTGGACTATAACAGCAAGCCTAGACAGATTAGACTTTGGTATGAAGTGTTGTGGTGAATGCTTTTGAGCAAAATAATTCCCTTTGTTGAAAGAGAAGATTTAGTAACAATATAAAAGGAATGTGGATTATGAAATACAGCTGTAGCCACAATTCTACCAAATTTGATCAAAGCGAGACTCCATATATCCTCCACAGTCATAGTTCAACCTATAGATCCATGTGTGTAGGCTTTAGCTTGCAAATGCTAAAACAGTTACCTGCACAATATTGAGCTGCTATTAAAAAAAAAAAAAGTTAAATCTGTGTACAATTTGATAACAGATTGCAATATCGTAGTTCTGGTGTCGAGCAAATCTGATCCACTCACCCTGTGCAAGACTCAGGTACATGCAGGTGAGGAGCAGGAGGAAGAAAAGAGCTTGGAACTTCATGGCTGTTGTTCTTGTTGTGTGGCCTGCTGCACAGAAACAAACAGATTAAATCAAAGAGCAGAGCAACACAGAAAACTGGAGGCAGAGTCTCCCACTCCCCCCAGCCTTGTAAATTTTGGATGTTGATGTAATATTTTCCATCACAAACGCCTCCATCTGAGCTCTTGTGAAAGAAAAAGGTTTGACCCCCGATTAAAAATGTTTAAATCCTTGTCTGGCTTCCAGCTGAGTGCAGCTGTTTCATCTCTGAGTTCTGAGTAGTTTTTTTTTTGTTGTTGTTTTTTCCAGAAACCAACTGAGTTTGTGGTAGATAATGGCTGGATTCCCTCTCTGATACCTCATTAAGCTCAACTTGGAAGACACAACGACATGTTTGCAAAATCAGGATTACAAAAGCACCAAGAACAACATAAGGGGATTGTTCCATAAGCATGCAGAGAAAACGTACCTGCTCACATTCAGTATTTCACAAGACGTCCTGGGAGAAAAGCCTTTCGTCCTGTGCAGCTCGTGGTGGCTTTCTGCTCTTAAAGTGCACACATGAAATCTGCCCTCCCCTGACATAAATCCTGTCCTTTACCACTCCTCCTCTGACATGTCAACACTCAGTTTTACATCTGCACCATACAAGTGAAATTTGATCACTGAATTCCTCAAGCAAAGTCACACACACACACACACACACACACACACACACACACACACACACACACACACACACATTGTGTTTTAACACTTGTGGGGACATTACATAGACTTACATTCATTTCCTAGAGCCTTACTCTAACCCTAACCATAACCACTATCTGCCTATTCCTAACCCTATACTAACCTTACCTAAACCGTAACCCTATCCTCAGTCTTTACCCTAAAATTTAATGATTTACATTAAGGGGACCTGCATTTTGCACACACACACACACACACACACACACACACACACACACACACACACACACACACACACACACACACACACACACACACACACATACATCAACACCTCTGCTGCTCCATAGAAGGCTGATTTCACATTTTTGGTTGTCTTCCAGAACATCAGACACTAATTACAAACAACTCAATATTCTTCAACTCTTAATCTCTGTTAGGTAATTGTTTCATCTGTCTCATATATATATAATGATGCCTTTAGAGATGATATGGTGCCAAGCCAGCGTTTAACCCAATAAAAACAGAATGTGATAACAGAAAAACTGCTTATAGACACAGAGTGCCTCAAAGGAAACATTAAATTGGGTTTTTCATCGCTTTGATCTCACATTCAGATGCAAAGAGTATTAATGGCAGCAAAGGATTTACAGTGTAGTTAGGATATGGACATGGTCTTGTCTGGCTGAGACAGCATGGAGTGAAATGATAATACAACACTGCAATGATATCATTTAAAACTTCCATTCTTGAGTTCTATCACATTTCCTCAATTCATATTCCTCACACAACGCCTGATCTAATCTGGCGGCACTAAACCTTTCCAGATGTATGACACCCCTTCAAGGTTGGTTCACTGTGTGTTAAGTATCATTTACATCTAATGAACAGGATCAGTGCAGGATTGTTTATCTCTCTGCAGCTGCAACCATTTCACAGCCCTGCACTACTTCAAATTATTTTCCTGAAGAATGCTGAATCTATCATGATATGTACTTCATGGTTCATGTTGTGCCTTTTATTGTCACTTATCCATATACAGTCTGTGTCTATGGGAAATTCTAGGTCACTCATTTTCCTGCACCACTGCAACCAAAGTCAAACCTGCACATTTGATTACTGTGGAGCTGAATTGATTTCATGAATAATGAACATTCAATATGTGATAATGAGATGGTATAAGAAAGAAAGTGTATACAGGGGGTGTCAGTAGGCCCATATGCTGCATATGTGTGAGGAATGTTAATGTCATTCAACACCATACGCGACTGATTATGCATTGTGCAACATGTGCGCAAACATCTAAGTGTATTTGTGTTATAGTGGCTGAACTGCCAGCAGAAGGGGATGCAGGGAGCAAACTTAATCCCAGTCATGGGAATTCATGTAAAAGATACTTCAGACCAGCTCCAAGTAGAGACAGAGTGGTAAATATGAAAAGGAGAAACTCAATATTCTGCTCTTTAAAAGGTTTAGTGGACGCACACCTCTTCCTCATGCCTTCCAAATACAGCATGTTTCCAGTGGTGGAATGCAACTAAGTACATTTTTGAAGTACTTGTACTGTACATGGGTATTTCCACTTTATGCAACAACACTTTCTACTTCTATTCCAATACATCTCAGTGGCAAATATTACGCTTCTTATTTCATTTCATTTGTCTAACGGCTTTAGTTACTAGTTACAATTTTCCAAACCCTTCCTGTCCAGTGAAAACCATGACTGTCCAAATTTGGTGATCTTGAATGTTTCTGATAAACTGACAGATTAAGTGTTCCTTTACGGGAAATGAGGAAATCCCCCTATTTCTTAAGATGCATAAACTATTTAAAAATCCTCTTGGATTACGCTGAAAATACATTCTTACAAAGACGAAAACCAGGCTGTTCTTCTGAGCTCATGAAAAGCTGACTTGTTAGAGATACGTGGTTTTCACAGGACACGACACGAGGAGAGACAAGTGAACCAAGTAAAGATGATTGTTCATTTTAACAGATGATATGTGATGATAGAGTCGTATCAGGAAGTCTTGAAGTCTGCCTTGATCAGCAGCCAGACAATTCCCACCCATGGAGTCCAGAAACTGGTGGTGGTGGTGGTGGTGGCTGATGACTCTGCTGAGACTGAAGCTGATTAATGTGTGATGAATGAGCCGTGATGGAGAGGTGGAAGAGTGAGCATAACAGCAGCATGAATATATTAAGGCAGAGAGAATCATTTTTAAAAAAGAGAGCAAGAGCTCACAAAGAAAGTGTGTCGCGGTGCTGCTGGAGACATGGCACCATGTCAACTAACTGCCCAAGACAATGACAGCAAGTCATGACATACTGAGTGTGCATGCGTGGGAAGAGTGAATGCAGGATGGCATGAGACATAAACTACAGGCCTCAGCATGCAAAAAGGATAACTCTGACTGAACTTTCACTAGAGCTTCATCAGTTAAAATTAGCTCAATCATCTGCAGCAGTGAAATGCAACATACACATTAATGCAGCAGAAACATCAGATATAATAGTAACACGCTGACAGGGAGCATTTCTCCGCATGAGTACTTTCACTTTTGATACTTAAAATACATTTTGTTACTTATATAGAAACTTACTTATATCAGAAAAGGATCTTTGTCCACCACCGTGTGTGTGTGTGTGTGTGTGTGTGTGTGTGTGTGTGTGTGTGTGTGGTTTGGGGGGGGCTGTTGTTACTGGCAAGTGGTAAGATTGTGGTGCATATAATGAAAGTAAAAGCATTTTTAAGAAAAAAAATATATCACAAAAATAGTGCCTCTCACACATAAGATATAAGACAAGACTTTATTGATCCCACACAGGGGAAATTAAGTTGTTACAGCCAGCAAGTGTTAAAAAGCATGTAAGGTAAATAAGGTATGTGGATGTTTTATCGGCTCCAGCATTAAACACATGATTATCAAAGATCTCATTCCTCGACTGTGGACATTAATGTTCAGCTCTAACAGCCTCCACTCTTCCCGGGGAACTCTCTACAAGAGTCTGGAACGTGACTGCAAGGATTTCCTGCCATTAGTGTGGTCCAGCAGTAAGGCTCCCCATTCCAGTTTAGCCCAAAAGTGTTGACCTGGCTTTGTTCAAGGGGGAGTAGTCATGCTGAAAAAGGAAAGGGCCTGTCCTACAAGAAAAGAAAAGAAAAGAAAAGAAAAGAAAAGAAAAGAAAAGAAAAGAAAAATGACATTGCTCATCATCAAGCTAGTTAGTTAACTGACAATCTGCATAATCTACTAATTACACAATACCCACACAAACGTGTATATAGACAGAAACAAAATATTCACATCCTTTACTCAAGAAAATGTATTGGTACCACTGCAAAAATAAAAATAAATAAATAAATAAAAAATAAAAAGTACTAACAAAACTACAAAAGGAATGAGCAGCAGCATTTACTTAAAAGTAAAAGTACTCATCATGCAGAATGGCCCTTCTCAGTGTTATATCATTGTGTATCAGAAAATTAATTTATAACCAATGATGAATGAACACATTAGTAGCAATTTAATTTTAATCTGTAAAGTAGTAACTATAGCCTTGAAATAAATGTAGTGCAGTAAAAGGTAGAATGTTGTTCCCAGTATAAAGTAGCAGAAAATGTCAATATTCAAGTAAAGTACAGGTGCCCCCAAATTGTACATAAGCATAGTACCTCAGAAAATGTATTTGATTATAATTATACACAGTGTCATCGTTACTTGAGAAAATAATTAGAAACACCACATCACCATCTAGCGGTCAGAACTGGAACTGTTCCTGATTCAAATCCGAATCCATTCCATGGATCCAGTTGCCTGTTGCGGATCAATCCGGTTTCCTCCATGTCATCTGACCACTTTTTACGGACAGTCACAGACACCTCCGTGTGGGCGTGACCGACCGGCTTCCTCCATAACAGCCACTAAGCAACTACCAAGCCAGCAGTCAACACTGAGTGCAAGTCATCCTGACAACATAGTTTACATTTGCGTAGGCTGTAGTATTGTTTGCTAGCGGGCTCTTAGCTAGCAGTCACAGCAGCAGCAGTGAACACTTGCTCGCTGTCACAGTTCGTCACTGGTTAGCAACTTGTTAGCTCGCTAGCGAAAACCACATGGATCCTCAAAACAGCAACATGAGCACTGAGGCGAGGACGTTGCTGAACCACGCTAAGACTCTCCGGCTCTACAGCGGGAATTTAGTCAACCGAAGTCGCATGAAGAAGAAGTGTCCGTGCTCCCCCAGTGAAGAGGTGAGATAGCGTAAAACCTGCCTAATTTAAAACGGCGTCAGTTTTCTTTGGTTTTCTGCTGCGCGTGTGACAGTGTAGCTCGTTAGCTTAGCTTGTAACCTAACGTTCGGCTAATGTTACCTGGCTAAATATTTAACTAGCTAACAATACCAGTGTGAGTTAACGGACAATAAGCCATGTGTAACCTTATATTAGCAATAAATAAAGAGAGAAATAAGACAGGGATATGTTTTTAAAAAATGTACAAGTGCCACAGAACTGTGTTTTAGCTTAATTAGACTAACGTTAACTATCTAAAACTTTGTGTCTATTAATGTTATGTCTGGTTTGTGCAATGGAGGCATGCAATGTAACTGACTTTATGATCCAGCCTAAGGTGAATAGTTGATGAATGATCGTTGCTCTCACAAAACAATACACTATAAATGTTATCCTCAGACAGATCAAGACATTAACAGGTGATGTACATTTGCCGCAGGTGCACCACTGAAACAGTGTTTGTTTTTCATTTTGACACTTCGAAGGTAGATATGGCAATACCAGCGAGCCTGAACTTCAAATGTAGACAACATGTAGATTAATAGATTGATATTTCTCAGAGTAATCGAGTTGTTGCTTAGTCTACGAAATGTCAGGAAGTCGCTGTCAATAATCTAAAACCCAAAGATAGTCAGTTTAAAATAATATCACACAGGAGATAGCAACAAGTTGTCACATTTAAGAAGATGTAACTAGTGAATGTTGCAATTTACTTAATAAATGTCTTAGACACTAAATCAATGATCAGGGTAGAGGACAATTAATTCTCTGTCATTTGATCAATTATTAATGCACAACATGTTCACCGTAGTTATTAAAAGGTGTGGCAGCCATTGGAGGTTTGTTCAAAGTTGTTTTTTATTATGTGCTTTTCTTACTGTCATCAGTCATTGTTTCCCCATTACGCATGGTTTGAACTTACAGTGGTGTATGTTGTGCCTGCCATACCTTAGTTGATCTTGTAATTGTTGTGATTAAAGCCAAATGTCACCACAGTTATGAATAACAGTTAGATACAGGATATGTATGACTTCAGCTTGACTGAACTATCTGAGATTTTGGGCTTATCACACATGTCTGTGTTGGCACATAGTGAATCCTATTCTATATACACAGCTGGCATATCACAAAAAGTCAACAGTCACTCGGCATATTTGTCATATAGAAGTAACATAACTGCAGTATAATAAAATTGGTTCACAGCAACATTTAAGTAACTGTGATGCAGTTTTTCTCTGTCTGATTTTGCATTTAATAGTACTGAAAAGAAAACAAGTATGGATGCCTCACATTGACTTTGTAGTTCAAGGTATCTGAACCTGATTGTAATGAAGATTATGCTCTACCGTCCATACCATATGGCAGCAGCAGGGTGGAGCCTCGTGCGATGGAACCTGTTAGGTTTCTACTTGTCTGTCTCTCTCTGCACGGCTCCACATCTCCATGTTTTGGCTTGTTTGATGTTTTCTGCTGCCTTCAACACTCACATTTGTCACTCATCCATAAACATCTTCCACTGATGCAGCTGCCTACCACGCCCCATGCTTATCCCTTTGTATAGAGTTATGTTTTAAAATAAGACTTTCATCAGAAGTTATATTTGACTTGTCTCCTCTCTGGGTCCCACACTTTGAGCCGGTTTTGAAGTTTGTCCTGATTTCATTGTTTCTAACACACTGTGACCCATGAGTTGGCGGAGCAGCATATCACAGCTGTCCAGATGTTGATGTGAAGTCTGCTGACAAAAATAAGCTGTTCAGCTTCAGCTGAGCTTCAGCATCTTTTGCTAAAATATGTATGTTTCGCAGATGTAAATTTAACTTTATGTTTTTGAATTTGATTTTTCAGCTTCGAGAGTGCATTCAGGCCACACTGAGCGACTGGTTCTCCACTACACAACCGCCATCCAAGGTGGGGAGACGTTTACAGTTTTCTGTATTCTGTTTTCATGTGCTGTTGGGTTCTCTCAATGTGAGAGTATAGTAGTTTACCTAATTCAGGCTCTCAAATACTAGTTTTGCATGTTTTGATAACACTGAGAAACAAGTGTGTAGCATATGGATTCATTCTCAGTTCTGCTCAGACCTGCAGTAAGAGAATGAGTTGCACAATAACGTGCTACTATAGTGTCAGACAGTAGGATTCCAGTGTTCGGAAAAATGAAATAATCAAAGGAAACATCAAAGGATGCGTCCAGGCATACTGAAAAGAAGCTGTCATGATGAATGTTCATGCAGTGCTGGCTGCCAAAGGCGCCATTCCAAATGTGCATCTGTCTGTTGGGATGGAGGGGAGGATGGGGGCAGCGGGCCCGGAAAGTTTTCTCTGGAAGTTTTGTTCATTAACTGTGACAGTATTTCTAAAAAGTAGTAGTCATTGTAAAATCTGTTTTGGTCAAACTAACATGTTCAACTGAAATGGAGCCTTAAAAGGCTGCAGGATGGGCCGTCGCCCACCATTGCTGCTGAACACACCCTTGCTCTGGCTGTTTTGCAGGTCTCAGCTAATCTGCTTCAGCTCTTATCACCACACCCACTGGACTCAAATGGGGATGGGGGAGGTTTGATAGAGTTGAACTAAGGGTTCTTAAATATTTGAAAAACACAAAGCACGTTAGAAACATCCCCTGCAGGGAAATGTCAAGAATGGGATGTTTGAGTCATGGGTTTTAGTTCTCTTCTGAGGTTGTACTTGGTGTGTATTTGCTGGCAGAAAAACAAGTTTTTCAATTCTGTGTAACGTGTTCACGCCCTTCACCTCATTAAGCACACTGTGGTACATTTGTCACTTATTATCAATTCTTATGCACAAAGAAAATAAAATCAGTTTAATTAACCACCAAACCCTGTGAATGAGTCAGTTTTGAGGAGATTCCCCTCATGACGGACCAGTCTATAAATATTTTTTTCCCCTCTCTGTGCAGGGAAAAGAAAAGACAATAATAACCTCATACAACCTCAAAAATAATCAGACCAGCACTCATTATATTTTCAAAAAACTCTCTTCTCCCTTCGTATTGTAATTTTAACTCTAAGCTATCTGTCCTGTCATGACTGTAATGACCCTAAGCCATCATTTTACCAAACAGATGAAGCCAGCAATTTTTAATATTTCAATTCTGAAAAGGGGTTTTGTTACAATACAAGTTGCCATAGTCCCCAAATAAGATATTTTTCTTCTCATGCAGGACTTTCCAGACACACTGGACTGCTTTGTTTCCCAGGAAACAGACGCTATCACGCCTGAAGAGAGGGAGGAGCTGAAGGTCTCGGGTGAGTACAGCAAGAAGAACGTTGAATGTGTAGATTACCACGTTCATTAACTTTCCATGGACTTTGCTCTGGGTTTGTGGATCTAAGCAGTAATCCCGTTCCTTAAGGTTTGTGTAGACACACACACAAAAATGTTTCCTTAATTAGGCGGAAGCATAAATGAAAGTTGATCAATGCAGAGGGGGACACTTTTTTTTAATGTTGGAAAACCCTGTTTGTCTATGTTAATGCACAATACACGTTTAAAAAAAATGATTTATCAACCTTAGTGTCACAGTGGAATGTGACTGGTGATCAGCTGCATGTCAGCACAGGAGCTGCTTCTTAGCAACCGTTCTCTTGTGTGCACTGCAATGTGGTGCCTTGTTGTACATTTTCTGCAAGCATGCCAGCACACTTTCCAGTCTAAGCATGTCAGGTCAGCCATGTTAAGGACAATGATCAAGTTATTTGTAAAGAAAATCCCTAACATGATGGCTGACCCATGATCATTGCGTCCCCAATTAATTCTTGGCTGAATCAAAAAATTGAAAAAAAGGTAAAGAGTGAAACAAGTAATAAATTATAACTTACTAAATAAGTTAGTGGTAGCAATGATTTAGACCTAGCAGATGCTTCAAAACAAGTGCAGCAAGTGGGACGACGTGTAAATAGTTGCCTTATTTTCACAGTCAAGCTGTTCCTGTGCGAGTCGGGTCAGTCGTCCATCAGAGATGCAGTGGAGATGGGTGAGCTTTAAATCTCCTCAGCAACATTTTCATGTACAGTACAAATTACACACAATAGATACGAATCCTTTCTAATCTGCCTTGTTTGTCTATCATGCCCAGCCTGCCAGACGCTGGCAGTGTCCCAGCTTGACTCTGTTATCATAGCGCCACCTGGGCCCCTGGAGGGTGACGGTCAAACACTGGCTCACCTCCAGCCAGCCTGGGAGGAGCTAGAGGCTCTGGTCAGGAGCCAGCAGATTGCTGCCATTGGCACTTCTGACCTGGACAAAGATCTCCTGGAACAGCTCTACAACTGGGCTCAGGTGAGTGGGAATCTTGTGCATGTTTGTATGCTTGTGTCATCTTTAAACTGGGCAGACACTGTGCATTTTTCTGTACATTGTGTGGACTCATACTACACATGTTCAGTTTTATTCATTGACAATTCACTTAAAGTTTATTCAAACAGACAGCTGCATCCTTAACAGTGTTGACTAAACGAGATAATGGCAGCATTACTTTGTACAATGCTTCTATGAGCAGAAAGTAAATAAATAAACAACAATAAACCCATTAATCAACAGTCCAAAACCTAAGGACTCTTCATTCACTATCACAAATGGCAAAACGGCAAACCTTTACTTTTAAGATGTTGGAACCAGCAAATTTTTGACATTTTTGCTCAGAAAAATAACCGAAACAATTAGTCAGAGTAGTTGGGATTAGTTTTCTTTGAATCGACTAATAATTAAACGACTAAACGTTGAAGCTCTACTCCTCTCAGTGTCTGCCCAGGTTTGGAGGCAGCAGTGATGTTGACTTTTGATAATAACTGCAAGCAGGAATGTGTTTTTCTGTCATGATCTTTGGCCAGCATACCACTGACAGACCTGGCAGCTCTCTGTGTGCCCTTTCCTGCCCGTCATTGATCACATGCCCTCTCTTGTACCAGGTGAAGCCCAGCAGCAACCAGGTCAACCTGGCCTCCTGCTGTGTGATGCCTCCTGATCTGACAGCCTTCGCTAAGGAGTTTGACATCCAGCTGCTCACACACAACGATCCCAAAGGTGAAATTAATTCAATAATTAATTAAAAAGAGTGCAGGCATCCCAAATCAAGTGTTCTCAGTGCTGAGTCAAGTATTAAACAAACGCCCCGAAAAGACCAAAACAGTAAATTGATCAACTACCAACTGTCTCAGCTTCCTCTGTGTTATAGACCTCCACAGCAGTGAGCCACCTCAGTGCACTGGGTGACATGTTTCTTCATTATGAGCAATGTGTTTGTTTTGAGTCAGTCTCTCATACACTCGGCGACTCCATGTTAATGCGCTGTTTTCTCCTGTTGTGAGTAACGTTTGCTCAAAACTAGAGTGTCCAGATGTTTTAGGAAATTACTATTCTTTTTAATTAAACCATGTATTTGAGATAGTTTTTAAGATTTGTCTTTAGTAGAAATGGATGGGCTTGAGACTGAGGAAAGTATTGAGAGACAGACTGACCTGCTGTTGATTTTGGTCTTTTTGTGGAATTTATTGATAATAAGAAAATTATAAACAAATGCCAGAACAGCGTTCATCGTCAGTCAATTGACAGATTGTATTTGCATTGTAAGCTGCTCAGTCCACTTGTACCTGGTGATTTTTATTCCTGAGTTGTAAACACTTCCTGGCTTGGCCTCATGTTTCCATCCACAGAGCTGATGTCAACAGCCACCTTCCAGGAGGCGATGCAGGAGGGAATGCAGGACCTGAACACGGCTGACTGGAGGCTGGAGTGGGTCCTGCGCTACTCCATTATTGTCAAGAGCAGGGGCATCATCAAGGCCAAGGGCTACCTTGTCAGTGCAAGGAAGGCGAGCCCCTAGCATGCAACACTACAGAAGAAGACACATGGATGAAGCCATTTTCCTCCTTTTTTACTCTTTCTCTTTCTCTCTTTCTCTCTCTCTCTAACACACAAACACTCGAATACACACACTACATGCAAAGTAACAGCTCTGATTAATGGAGTCATTGTTTTATCTCACAGATAAAGTTGCATCGTGATCATCTTTGATTTCTTCAGTTTAACAGATGCAGGTATCCATTACCATCATCTCAGTGAGATCAAAAACAGGAGATGAACATGCAAGATCAACTTCAGTGTCAGTTTGGAGAGAATAGACTGTGAAAGTGAAAGTTTCACAGATAGTGGCTCTCACTGTGACCCGTGCATTGACAGATCAGCCGTTATCTACACAGTAGAGGCCGCTTCAGTGGTGGAAAATGTAATTAGCTAAACTTTGATCCAAGGTGAAAGTTCCTTTACTTTGTTCTGAATTGAAGTGCCTCTCATCTTTAGCTCCTATCCTCATTCCTGCTCTGTCTCCAGTGTCTCTGTGTGAATTGAGCTTTAAATATATCAGTCTGAATGAAAAGATTACGAGTGGGTAAAGCAAAAGAAAAAGAGAACTATTGTTTTTTGGTGCAGAACGATAACATTTTTAAAGGGTAAATGGGGGAAAAAACCTGAAGCAAGTCTGACCATGCAATTAGATTTTTTCCCGATGTATATAATACCAGTTGCATTCCTCAGCTGAGTAAAAAAAATGCACAAATTCAAATCCAGCTACATACAAGATGTGTATTTTATGATGCTGACTAAATTTGACTTTAACTGGTAAAGCAGATAAGTACTGTATGCAAGTATTAAATAACTTTGTTTTATCATGCATCTTTTCTAACCATGCGCTATTTTCGACCAGTCATTGAAATGTTTGCCCGCCCTATGCCACGAGATTCATTCAAGGATTGAGAGTGCAGCATTTTGAGATATTGTGACATGCATAGAAGACTTGTGTCCTCTCTGTGCATTGTTGTTGTAGCACTGTAGCAAGATGTGAAGATTTGTTAAGGTGGAGTGAGTCATTCTGGAGAGAGGTTGTTGATATTACCACCCCTCCGTCTTCACAGTGGGATCGCGCGTCAGTGTGCCAGATTTACCGTCTCCCCTCCCCTTGTCCTTGTCCTGTGCAGAAGCATGGACACCACCTGTTGCTGATTGGCAGGAATAGTGTCAAGTGTCTCAGTCCGAGCCACTTTGTGTCCCATTTCCAGAGCCAGGGTTGTGGACAAAAACAGTATTTTTTTTTTTCAGTGCGCACACAGAATGGACAACTGGCGCACCATGAGGAGGTGTTCACTGAATATCAACAATCTCCAGACAGACTCGCTCCACCTTATTCAAGAATCATGCCAGTTTTTCCTCACAGGATCCAGTTGATCTCATGAAGACAAATTATCTGTTGTACTGTAAACATATTTAATGTTGTCATATTTCTGTATATCAAGGATTGGCTTTATTAAAATTAAGAAACATGTTTGTACCGTCATCAATGGTGTGAGATATTTAAAAGATGGGATAAACTTGGGTTAGTGTACTTGTTTAATAATGCAATCAAGATTTTAGAAAAAAGAAAAAGTCATATGGGAATATAAAAGAATATTTCACCCGGCTCTTGCATTTGATGTTCAGCTAAGAATGTGTGATATGACGTGATTATCCAAAGCTCCATAGATTTCACTCCACTAGATTTATTTGACAGCTATTGTTAGTTTTTATTTTACCAATGATGATTTTATATAAAGCATTTGATCACCTTATACAAGATGGTGCAGTGATATAGATTAAAGGTACTATATGTGAGGACTGCAGCTCTGTTCCACCACCTGCTGCCAAATTGTCTTCTTCCTCTCTTCTCAAGTTCTTAACCCAGCACC
The DNA here is from genome assembly GCA_037975065.1 of Chaetodon trifasciatus. Classification (NCBI taxonomy): domain Eukaryota; kingdom Metazoa; phylum Chordata; class Actinopteri; order Chaetodontiformes; family Chaetodontidae; genus Chaetodon; species Chaetodon trifasciatus. The sequence goes on from JBBMOE010000022.1 coordinate 4,071,405, forward strand.
ATAAGAGCTGGTGTTATAGTCGGATATGCTTTTGAAGGCTCACTGGGTGCCTGAGGTTGGATAGACGAGTTTGCCCTCTGCAGCTTTCTTTGGGGTAATCTTGGAAGGATCATCTGATCATTTTTTATGATCGACATTTGTCATATTGTCATGACAATATCATATTGTCAGAGAGATGGAGACAGAGCAGCCAGGTTATACTTCACATCCTCACACATCACTGGCCATGTGAATACCAAGTTTTGTCTTAAAACATCTGAATTTCTGAAAATACAACTCTGAAATTCCCTTCCAGTGGAGGAAATGCGATGCAGTGCCAAAGAGGCTGCTGTACATGCTTGGCAATTATTTGACCTCTATGTGCCACTCAATGATTAAATGGTTAATAACTCCCTGTGTGTTTTTATTACAGAAGTGTAAGTCACATGATAAAACAATTTTAATCTTCATGAGGGATTGGACTGTTTCACCACAAACACATCAAGATTTCTTAACTCTGGTTCTCCATTGCATGCAGCTGGGGCTCTTTTTATTTTTCTTGCCTCTGCCCGTCAGACAGCCTGAGACTACCGCTGATTAAAATGTTATTTGCACATTAACACTTCAGCATTAACAGTCTAAAAAACAATATATAGTAGTCCAACTTTTACTTTTGATACTTTACGTAAGTTAATGACTTGGAAATTCTCCCACCATTGACCCCTTTGCTGAAAGAAGTTTAAGAAGTAAGTAAATGGGGAGAAGAAAGTAACAAACGCGGGTCACGGCTCTGCAATCGCTTGCTCGGCCTGTATCTTATTTCCGTCTATCGATTAGTCGAGTCTAGCCTTCACACCGGAAGCGAGAGAGAAGCCAGCGTGCAAGATGGTGGCTACTAGGAGAGGAGTACGCGTGTACTCCCCAAGTAAAACAAACCCGGACCAGTCCTCAGATGTCCCGGTACGTATGAAACAGAGACGTTCTTTAAACTTGGTCATGTTCACAGATCATATAAAGGTTTTGTCCGAGGTGAAAGAAGCCCGTCACGTGTCAATTAGCCGGCGATGCGTCAGCAGCTGCTCAAACTTCACGTGGACGCCGTCGGTGTACTCATAGTTTGTAAACGTTTCGGTGCTGTGGACAAGTGGCTCTGCGGGAAAACAGAAAACAGAGTAGAAAGGATGACGAACACTTTACGGAAGTAGTTTGTATTTGCTAAGCTCGGATTTTAAAGACGCCACGCATGCTCTCATGTTTATACCACTGTTACGACCTTTCACCCAGCACAAATCCCAAATTCATTCAAACACTAAATTGTATAGAATGCAGCAGCTAAACTCTTAACAGCGAGAGGACATTATACCTTCAATGCCCGAACATTGGCTGCCAGAGTGATCTAAAATTTATTGTAAAATCCTTCTCATGTGGCTGCTGTTAAAGCCCTGAATGATTTTGTCTCAGATGATGAGTTAGGTCAATGTTCTGTATTTTATAATTGTCAACAGATGCTGTGTTAAAAGCAAAGAAACAACCATGAAATTATCCTACGAACAAGTATGGTCTTTGCAGCCAAAGCCTGACAGAGCTTACAGTCTATAAACTCTGAAAACACATGTGGGTGACATTTCCCTTCATCACCATGACCAGTGAATGTATTTTGAGCCAGTCCCATGTTCAGAAGAACACCAAATGTCTATTAATTTACAGCTGAAAATAGTCCCCAAGAAATGCACTACTATGCGTTTGTGTCCTGAGTGTCCTGAGTAGAAATAAAGGGGCTGGGTCTGAGGGCCACAGACATGCTGGGAAGTGAGAAAGACTTGAAAGACGGAGGAACACATCATTGGTTTTGCTCATTGGATGGGAGCTAGTTGTAGAACCAGCTGTTATTAACTGTATTATTTCTGTCACACAGGCCACCCCTTCTACAGGTCGAAGAACCAGGAGCACTGCGAAACAAGCAGAGAGCCCTACCCATCATGTCCTGGTGGAGACCAGCAGCCAGCTTGACAAAACTGAGGGGGGGCATCAGGCATCCCCACCTTCCTCCTTCATGAAAAGATGTACCAGAGCGTCCAGACTCCACAGTCCAGAGAAGCAATGCACACCTGTGGGCTCCAGCCACGAAGCGGACATATCAGACGCGGAGTCCTGTTGTTCTGTGGTGTCCAACAGCATACCGCCAATGACAGGCACCAGGAGGAGGAGGAGACAGCCCCGCACAGCAAGTAAGGAAGATGAGGAGATATCTGAGGTGGAATCGTGCTCTTCTGCAGTATCTGCGTCCAAAACTGACCGAAGTAGCCGCCGGAGCACAAGGAGGAAGACGGCTCCTCGTGTTGAGGCGGAAGACGTCAAGGCCGACCTGGTGCTGGAGGCCGAGTCCTGCAGCTCTGTGGTGTCCGAATCCCAGAGAGTCACCAGAAGTCAGAGGAAAAGTGCTCGCACCAGATCATCTGCCAAACAACAAACTGAGGACTCAGAGCTCTCAGACGCTGACAGCTGCATGTCCAGCGTCTCAGGAGTTGAAGTTTCGAAGTCCACCACCCGCAGAGCACTGAGATCCAGAAAGCAAACAGGTCCCATCCCCATCCACCTCGATGAAGCCTCAGAAAGCTCTCTCTCCCCTGCGCAAACAACTCAAAGGAGCCGGGCAACAAGAGGAAAGGCAGCAGCTGCTGTAGATGTCAGTGAGCCGCAGTCTTGTGACTCTGAAGGGTTTGAATCCGGGCCCACTTACAGTATGATGACTCGTAGACGGGGAAGGACACAATCCAAAGGTCCCAAAGCCGTGGACTCGGACTCTGAGCTGACCGACGTGCATTCCCCGATGGGCAGCCCGTGCTCGACCCGCAGCAGAGGGACTCCCTGCAGCAGCCGCACAGGGTCAGGGAACAGCAACCGAGGCGCTCCGGCCTCCAGGCGCTCACTCAAGGATCTTAGAGTCGTTGTAGAAAAGGCCGTGGAGGCGGCTGAGGAGGACACTTCATTAAATGATTCTAGGTTAGAAAGTACAGTGATCGCCGAGGACGCTGACTGCACACTGCTGGAGGAAGACAAGAACCAAACATTGGAAGAAAAAGAGAACAAAAGCACGAGCAGTGCTGGTCTTGCATCAAATGAGGTAGATGTAATAAGGGTGGAAAAGGGTGTAATTGTCATTTCAGAAGAAGACTCCCGTGTGTCTGGTTGTGCTGATGAGGCTGTTAGTAAACCTGCAGTGACAGTCAGACACCAGCAGGAGGAGCCGTGTGATGAAAATAAGGACGGGGGCTCCTCAGAGATGGAAATGATGCAGGAAACAGCCTTCTCATCAGAGCCGTTAAAGCCTTACCAATCAGTTCCAGTAACATTATGTGAGAGGACTAATGAAATCACAGAGGAGGCTGAAGAGAAGCATGAAGCCATGGAAGTAGCTCATGTGGACGCCCACTCATCACAGGGAGATGAGGATGCTGCTGTGGAAACCCGGCCTAGCAAGGAGGAGAAAATGGAAGTCAGCACATTGAATGGAGACGCTCAGCAGGTGGCTGACTCCAGTGAGGTCCAAGGTGAGTCCATACAGGTAACGTCCAGCCAGCAGCACAATATCACAGTGGATTCTGGCATCGAACAGCAACCCAAAGACATCATCGTTCAGAAGACAAAAATAATTAGCCTGCTGGAGAGCAGCGAGGATGAAGATGAAGTTGAAGAAGAGGAAGAGGAGGAGAGGGAAGTTTCTGAAGAGGAGGATTTGGGGCACATGGCAGAGGAGAGAGGAGGACCCTCCAGTAAGTCTGCAGCAGCAGGTTCATCAGTTGATGGACTGTTTATGATCGACACACGACCTGGACAGGAAGTGGACGAAGACTACTACAGGAGGCCAACACAGGAGGAGAAGGCCACAGAGGAGGAGCAGGAGGACCAAGATGAGGAGTTTGTGGATGAGGAGGGGGATGATGATGATGATGAAGATGCAAATATCCTCTTCTCCAGTAGAAATCCTCACTTGTAAGTATGATAAGTGGCAGCCTCTGATTGGTTCGTTCTCTCAGGAAAACACATGTGCATCAAAACGCGTAAATATTTAGTTTGACGGTTTAAAAGATAAAACTTTCACAATGTTTTTCTTAATGTCAGCAAATCCCATTTAAGGAACAGTTTGACAATCAGAGAAATGCACTTTTTTCGCTTCCTTGCAGAGAGTTAGAGGAGACGATTAATCCCACTCTGATGTTTGTGTGCTACAGGTGGAGCTGCAGCTGAGCACCTTAGCTTAGCTTTAGAGCAGAAACAGGGGGGAACAGCTAGCCTGGCTCTGCCCAGATGTAGCATCATCCACCTACCAGCACCTCTAAGCTCAGTAACGTCATATCACAGTGTCTTCCTGGCTGTCCACCTGTTGCCTGGCAACTATGATGATGATGACGAAATGTTTTCAGCTGCAGCTCAGCACTAAATGTTATTTAATAGCAGTAGCAGCATTTGTTGGGTTTCAGATGTGGATTGATACACATTTTTCTAAGTGCTCTAGTTTTCAGACTTTTTCACGTTTTCCATATTTTATTATGTTTCAAATTCATTTTAAAATGAATTCAGTTCATTTTTTTTTGTACTACACAATGACAAAGCAAAAGACTGTCTTTGGACTGAAATATCTTGAACTGCAATGACCATTAATTGACAACTATTGTGATGATCAATTAATCGGCTTGATCACTTTTTAAGAAAAAAAGTCAAAATTCTCTGATTCCAGCTTCTTAAATGTGAGTATTGCAAACTGAATATCTTTGGTCTGTGAGCGTCATCTTGGGTTTTGGGAAACACTGATCGACATTTTATAGACTGAACAACTAATTGATTAATCAAGAAAATTATTGACAATGATCATTACTTGCAGCCCTAGAAATATCCCATTTACAGAAGTATTCAGAGTCTTCACTTACTACTTGGTTAAAGCATCTTTGGCAGAAGTGACGGCCTCAAGTCTTCTTGGAAATCATTGTACAAGCTTGGCATACCTTTGTTTTGGAGGTTCCTTCTGTTGTTCTTGGCAGAATCATTCAAGCTCAGTCAGGTGGGATGAGATGCGTCAGCACCGACCATTTTCAGATCTCTGCAGAGACACAGTTTTCATGCAGCCACTCATGTGTTTTCACATGCTTTGTTTTGTTGTTGTCTTGCTGAAAAGTAAATCTCAGCCTGAGATCACGAGCTCTCTGGAAAAGGTTTTCCACTCAGGATTGCTCTGTATTTTTCAGCATTGTCTTCCCCTCGATCCTGACTGGGCCAGTCCCCGTCACAGAAAAAATGTCCCCGCAGCACAATGCTGCCATCACTGTGTTTGACTGTAGAGATGGCGTTAATCAGGTGATGCTCAGTGCCTGGTTTCCTCCACACGTGCTGTCAGAAATTGTGGCCTCATAGTTCAGCCTTCGTTTCATCAGATCGGACGATTTTGCTTCTCATGCTCTGAGTTGTAAAGGTGTCTTTTGGCAAACTCCCCAATGGCGTCCATCTTGCCATTATGGCCTGATTGGTGAGTGCTGCACTGATGGTTGTCCTTCTGTAAAAGGTTCCCCCGTCTCCTCAGAGGAACTCTGGATCTCATTCATAGTGACCATAGTGGCTTCTTGGTTACCTGTCTGACTGAGGCCCTTCGTCTTTGTTAGCTCAATTTGACCAGGTGGACAGATTCAGGAAGACTGTTAACTTCTTCTTCTACTGTTTCTATTTGATACCGATGGAGGCTGATCTGTGCCTTGACGCAATCCTGTCACACAGGTGGACGGACCTTTCTCTTGATCTCATGGCTTGCTTGTCACTCTGACATACACCATCGGCTGTAAGACTTTATGAAGCCAGGTGTGTGCTATTCATTATCTCCAATGAATTCAGTTACACAGTCAAGTTGTAGAAGCATCTCAAAGACCATAAACGAGTTGGATACACCAGAGCTCAGTTGGTAGTGTCAGAAGGATTGAATACTTATGTAAATGGGATATTTCAGTCTCTCTAAAAGCCGTTCTTACTTTGTCATCGTGCAGTATTGTGTGTAGATTGATGAAGAGAAAGGGCTTGAACCTGTCTGCATGCACCGTATGTGGGACTGATTCAAAAAACACTGCAGCGTCCATGTTGATCTTAATGAGAGGACATTTCAGCCAGAGCATCAGTGTTTCTAATAGAAACTTTATGGAGCAATCAGATAAATCAAACATTGGCTGCTCAGATAATACTTGTTAGAAGGATCAATTCATTGTTGGCTCTGGTATTTGTTTAAAATAAAGAATAAAGAAGATTTATAAAATGAGACTTTTAGAGCTGAGCACATATACAGTAGAGCCTCACTCATTACTGTTATTATTATATATTATCATTGGAGCTGTGTGCAGAGGTGAGAAATGAGACATGACGACTCTTCCTGAGGAATTTTCTCTTTGCCAATTTGTTTCAGGAAAGAGATGTCCAGCCGTATTGACCCTGGCATCAGAGTGAAGGAGCTCGGGGGTTTATACATCAATTTTGATGGCAGCAAATCAAAACTCGTCTCCAGTTCGCTGCAAAAACTAAAGGAAAAGAAGATCCAAGATGAGGTAAATATGTGATTGATTTCCCCCTTTTGAAAGCGATCTGTGGTGCAGAAAGAATAATGAACTTTAAAGCAATGCAAGGACAAGTAAATCCAATAACACATGAGATGGTGTTATTTATGGTTTCTCTCTGATGCTTTGGCCTTTTTAACTCTGAGTAGTGAGGTGTCGATGGAGTTTGGTGCTTTGCAGTGTTGCAGTTTTTGTTTTGTTGTTGTCCTCAGGTGATGAAGAAGAGTGTAATTGGACCAGAGTTTGAAAAGAAGGACGCAGTGCCTCCATACAGTGAATCCAAACAAGCCATAAAGTTGAAACACAGAGTAAGTTTTCCGAAGTGATGCTTTGGTTTAAGTTTGATCATTTGGATCATGTAACGTGTTGAATCAGTTATGATAACATGTACTGCCCCAAATCATGTGATCACTGTAAATACTGTAGTTTTTACTTAAAATTTTGTGCTTCATAGGCGTCAACGATGCGTTTTAAAATTTGAAATCACTGTTTTTCACAGGTGGAGAGGGAGAAATCCACGGGAGATGCTTGGTTTAATATGAAAGCCCCTGAGATCTCCCAAGAGCTGAAAGGAGACCTCCAAGTCCTGAAGATGAGGGGCTCGATGGATCCCAAGAGGTTCTACAAGAAGAACGACAGAGATGGCTTTCCCAAATACTTTCAGGTCAGTAAAAACACGAATCACCAACAAACAGGTGTTCGTATACATTTTCTCAAGAAACCTACTCGTGACTTTGTGTCGTCACGGTCACACTGTGTACTGTATGTGAGTGTGACTCCTGTGTGTGTGTGTGTGATACAGGTTGGTACAGTGGTGGACAACCCAGCCGACTTCTATCACTCCCGCATTCCCAAGAAAGACAGGAAGAGAACCATGGTGGAGGAGCTGCTGGCTGATGCTGAGTTCAGGCAGTAAGTTCAAATGAGAACGCTTATTGTGCCCCGCGTCCACTAAAGAAAATCCACTCCCACAGACGGCTTACCAGCAGCTGCCGATTTTATACTTACGGGAGGGATTCAGCACTTTCATTGCATAAAACCAGTGGAGTGGAGAAAAGAGCATCATGCATCTGGTCCACATGAACACTTTGGTAATTGGCTTCAGCAGTAAAATGCGATCACATTGATCTCTGGAAGATTCTTTGAATATTATTCATAGCTGGAATCACTGAGCCGTCAGATCCTCTGACACTGGTGATTAAACTATGAAACAGACTGATAGTTTGACCAAAGATTGATCGTGCACAGACAAATCTATACTGGACACCAGTGTCTGCTGTCACATTTGTGGCCCTATCTATAGTGCTTAGATAACAGCTATCAAAATACAGAATGAAACATGGTAAACCTTTGCTGTGACAGTACAGCTGAATAGTAGCTTTTGCTAACCCTTCATTGTGTTGTGTTTGATGGTTAAATGAACATGAAACATACTCTAGTTCTGTACACAGAGTGTTTCATTTCATTTCAGAGAAAGGACAGAGTAAACCTTTGCATAATGAGTCACACTTTTCCAAAATCTATGTGCATCAAGTTTGAAAAACCAAAAAAAATGCAGACTTTTAAAATATACTTCCCTCTTCTCTTACCAGCAACAACAAAAAGAAGTACCAGCAAATCGTGGCAGAGAAAGCAGCACAAGGAGCTGGCAAGAGGAACAAGAAGAAGAAATTCCATAAGAAGTAAATGTGAAGACTGAGAGTGGCTTTTCATAGAGACTGATATCAACTCCACTTCAACAGCACACATCATATGGTGGGATGTAAGTAAATCCTGCTCATTCAAGACCCTTCATCTATAAAGATGGATTGAGTTTACGTGTCTTTACACAAAGAAACGACTGTGTACTGAAGACGATACAAGTCAAGTTTATTCAGAAATCAAGTCATTACTTTGTACAGTTCAACAGCTGAAACATTTATTTTTAATCAAATGGATCTGTATTTTCCAAACATTTTGCTGCACAGTAATCACAGTCATTCTAAGAATACATGTGTGATGTGAACATTAAAATACTGTCTTTTGACTGGCACCAGTGTTTGGAAAGGTTCTCTTACACTCACATTCTGGAAATATGGCTTGCCGTGCGGATGAAATCACCATAATTACTGTCATTTGTGACAAAAACAGAAACATTTTTATAGCATATTGCATGCAGTCAAATGTTGAGGTTACATACATATATTTACATGTAGCTCGCCCATTGTTTTTGGTCATTCTGAAAAAAGACCTTTTGGTAAAGAGGAGCACAAACCCAACCAAAAGAAAAACACTCAAATTTTCAGTCACATCAATGTTTGATGATACCTCTAATTAACATTAAAAGGTAAACTAGACATGATTTGCAATGTAATACTGTCATTTAAAATAGAAAAGATTTTTTGTTTTTCAAACCGGAAAAAGCAAGCTTGACCTGTGGAAGTTAATTATGTCGTGTTTTCAGAACATTTAAAGCAAAAATGAAATGCAGTCGCCGGTAATCAAGCCATTGAAAGCAGATGCAGTGAGCAAGATTATTAAAACTATTACCTGCTGTGAAGAAGGGTGAGTGTAGTGTGGGGAATTCAATCCCCAGACATATTCAAGATTGACTGAAAAACAGATTTACAGACTGTGAGAAGTTGATGTATACGCCTATTAGGGAGATTTTGACTTTCTGTGAGGAACCAACCACTACCTTTTAAGTGAGCATGACAATTTGACATTTTCCCTCTGGCTCTGAGCAGAGACGGACACATGGTCAATATGAGTCAAAGAGAGGATTTAGTTTTCCCATCAATTAGATCCTGGCTGCACATTTAGTTAGTGTTCGACAGCATTGAAGAAAACCAGACTCTGATTATTCTGTGAAATAGAATACATTTTCTATCATTCAGAGTTAAATAAATTCATCTGTAAGTACAGCTGTGAAGAGTGCGCGACACAGCTGCATTTTCATTGGCACTGATAAAAGATGTCATTCAGCTCTGACGGCTGAATGAAGTCCCACAGATGAAGTGTTCATTACACAGAGAACATAACCTCTGATGAGCGCATACAAACACTGAATACTCTTTCAATGTTCAAGACATTTCAGTGCAGCGCTCAGGATCTGAATGACCGCCTTAATTTATGTTAAGGCTACATTTCTTTGTGTCTCCTGCGCTTTCATTTAGGATTACTTTTGTTCCTCCTCTCTCTTAAATCTCTTGTAGCTGCTGGCTCCCAACGGTGGCTCTTGGCTACCTTCTTGTGTCTCTTTTGTGTTGTGAGAGATGAGCCCTTAACAGCTGCAGCTTACATCCACCGTGTCTCCTTCCCATACACACACAAAATGTTGCCTCTCTATACCCGAGCCAATTTCACACATGGCTTTAGAGAATTTAGACGACGTCTCTGTTTGGTTTCACCATCGGGGCGTTTAAAAAAAAAAAAAAAAAAAAAAAAAACAGCCCAGCTGATGGGTGGGAGGGAAGTGGTGCTGCTATGCTTCTGATCATAACCCCTGCAAATTTCCTGCCTTTTCAAAGAGCAACGGCAGCTCAGCAGGTGCTTGGGATGGTTTGAAATTTAAATGAACATCAAAAGAAGATACATGAAGATACATGTGTGATGGTTCGACTCACTGAATGATAAAATCCTGAGGTTAACAGGGAACCTCAGTGTGTGCATCCACTCCTACAGACATGCAGCAGGTTAAAGTCAACATCTGCTTTCAACTCACAATTGAAAGGATGCGTAATAAGAGTGACTGGGTTAACAGGGAGGAGTTTTTCGTATTTGGTCACCTTGTTGGCAGATCAGGGAGTTAAAGGTCAAAGGTCACTTGGGCTCCGGTGGTTTTGTGTGTCCGCAGAATCCTCTGGACTCGGCTGTGGATCTGTTCCCAGTAGGATGGACTGGGCTGGCTGGTCTGGAGCCTGAGGAAAACAAACACAGAGACGCGGCACTTCAGATCATCAGCTGAGTTTGTATGAAGTTGGGCTGATGAAAAGCTTTATACTGACATTAAAAAATGGTGATTGTATCAGGGATGCATCTTAAAGAAAAAAAAAGATTAATCCAGCAAGTCAAGACATGCAGGACATCAAAAGATAAGTCTGAGAGGTTGCAAAACAAATAATGGGACACAATGCTACACAATGTTGTGGTTATTTTTCTAAAAACTTGCTGAATCGGCACATTGGAGAAGCTGGAATGTTTGTCATTTCTGCTTGAAATATGACTTCAACAAGTAATTGATTATTGAAGTCACTTCAATCATATAATTCCTAACAATGTCTTGTCTTTTTTCAAGGTGTTCTGGCAGACACACCGTTTGGCCACTAGTCTGTGCTGTAACATAACATAAGAAGTGAGAGTTGAAGCAAAGCTGAAACTACCAGTCCCCTGACTTGACACACTTTAGGTGTACTCTGTCCAACAACAGACTTTTAAGATACTCTGAAATAAATGACAGTGTTTCCTCCATCTAAACATTCATTTTTGTTTCCTCTACAATCAAGCTTTTGTGCAAAAACAAAACAAAAAGCAATTTCACAATTGACAGAACCAACCATGCAGTTGAGCTGGAGGCATAAATGCGTTTCATCAATACAATATGAACGCGTCTGTAAGTTAGTAGCCACAGGCAGTTATGAAATAAAAGCTCGCACTGACAGACAGATGGAAGTGAACAGTAATAAATTCCAGTATTGCCTCTCATCCACGTCTATTTGTTGGGAGCGGAGGGTTGATGACTGTCTGACTGACTGGCCGACGTCTTGGCCTGGCCAGCAGTGAGGGAATGGAAGCTTTTAATCTGTAATCAGATAAACTTGCTACCTGCTTCAAAAAAGTCATCAAGGACAAATCGTCCAGAGACATGAATAGACTGAGACTTCGGGGCTTAGGGAGCAAACCTCGCCGCTGGCATCTGTCATTTTCTTTATAGATCAAAGATTGGTGGTAAGACGTGCCCCTCTCCCTGTCGGAGGGAATCTACAAAGGCCCGCTCTAATCTCCCGCCCTGCAACTCCTGTCGCGTTTTCAATTGAGAGAAAAGTATCATTCATTTCCTACAATTTACTTTGCAGTTTAAGATTGTTTATTGATTTTAATGCTTACTTATGGACTGAGCTGAACAGAAGGGGAAAGGAGAGCCCAAACAAACAAACAAACAAAACAGAACATCGGTCCCATCGGTGTGTTTAACTCACAGCTGCCATGATCGATGACAAGGTCTCTCTGAATGTATTAAAGCGTGCATCGGGTCAAATGCATCAGACTCGAGCTGAAACACAAATCAATACCATTTTCCTCTTTGTTTTCCCTTCTCTCAGCCTCCTCTCTCCGTAATGAACGAACATGACAAGACATCAGCTTCTGTAATTTAAGAGGTGGAGGGAAATTCATCCTGTCTGCCGAGTGTGATCAAAATTAAAGACTGGATGTGTATGAGTTCACGCACATATACGCACACGCACACACAAAGCAGCTGCAGCGCATGACCATCTCACGGGATTGTCATATATTTGCCGTATACTGTAATTGGAAACTCAAACAGGTGCCTCTTTTGCTTTTAAGATCTTTTGAACAAACACCAATTATTTACACAGATGGATTAGGATAAATTCAGGGCAAACACCTGGAAAAAAAAGAGGATTATGTTTTCTCCTACATTGACGTGAGCGTGAAGAAAATCAGCTGCTTTTGTGGCCAGAAAACAGTACGTCCAACGATACACCACAACACAAAGTTATAAACACGCATACCAATTACCAACATCAACAGCAGGGTTGCATTGTCTAGATACTGGGTTCATACAGCTTTTTAAGAGTAAAATTCAAGCACTTTCTAGACACCTAAACCAAAGACTTATAGACTTATCATCACATCTTAATTGTTACTATAAATGAAATTCCAAAAAAATAAAGTTCACACAATTCCTTCATACCCACAGCAATCAGCGTATATTACCACTTTGTTTATTTAACCAGCTGATGTAGAGAACCTTTGATTGTGTGTTTTGATCATGATTATTTAATGCTTGCTAATTTCCTCAGTGAGGGATCAATGCAGGACTTATCTCGCTATATATTCTCATTAGCCAGCCAGCTGTCATTTAAATGACTTGTTGCTAAAGCGATGACAGAATCCACCTGTTCTCTACAGCCGATGAGCAGGTACAATAGTTATCTTGCTAACTTCAATGTGCTTGCACGGACGTCAAAGGTAAGAGGACGTGCACACATTCTGAGACCAAATGGTTATGACACCACGCGGAATGGAAAAAACACTCTCTTCATTTCATCACCCATGTCAGGCAATTTAGCTCCAGTGTGACACAACAAGAAATATGACGACGGGATTGTTTCATTTAAAATATTAAAAGACTTTTGGTTTGCGCAAGTGATTGTGTTGATGAAGCACCAGATTATGTTGTAAATCAGGTTTCAAGGAGAATATTCTAATTCAAACACAGTCCTAATCTTAAAAACATTACGGTTAAAACAAAGCCTTTTCCAGACTTACAAAACTTTGTACGGACCCTGTAGAGATCTTACCTTTCTCTGAGGGAATGGTTGAGGATTAGAGGACTTTCCATTAAGTTTGACACAGTCAGGGTGGACTGAGCCGACGCGGCACCTCTCACCGGGCTTTTAGTCTGGGCTTCAAGTGTGGACCGTGTCCCTGGAGACGACTGGACTCTCACCAAACCTGACTTCAACTGGAAGAGGTCACCAGGCAACAGGGTTTGACTTATGTGACAGTTTTAAACAGTGAATACACGTATACTTGGCTGGATGTTTTGTCTTTGAGTCTGATTTGGAGTATGTGTACATACAATGGCACTGTGTCATGGCCACAAAGCAACTTACAAACCTGATTCCAAAAAAGGTGGGACACTTCACCTCATCAGCATCATGGATTTTTGTAAATATATGTTTATTCTGAATCTGATGCAGCAACATGTTTCAAATGAGTTGGGACAGGAACAACTAAAGACTGGGAAAGTTGTGCAATGCTCCAGAAACACCTGGAACATTCCACAGGTAAACAGGCTCATTGGTAACAGGTGATCGTATCATGATTGGGTATGAAAGGAGCATCCTTAATGGAATGAGGTTCACCACTTTGTGAACACGATTGGATAAAGGACATTAATACATGGGCTCAGGAACACAAATCATTTCATTTTTATTTATGTTTTACACAGCGTCCCAATTTTTTTGAAATGAGATTGTACACAATATCTGAACACTAAACTCCATGCTTGTGTTTGCTGGTTAGAAATGATATAATGAGACTTACTCTGGCTGTTCTTGGTCTGTAACTCCCCAGGAGAGAAGAATCTACAATGACAAAGACAAGGGTTTGATAAAAACAGACATCTCAACTTTTGATTACAGAACATTTACATTACTTCCTTTAAAGGTCCAATATTGTTGAAAGTGAGACTTACATATTTTTGATCATAAAGCAGATTTATGTCCTATATTAATACTGTTTAAGTATGAAAACACTCAATCCCCTGAGAAATGCACACAGCCCGTAATCAGAAACTGAGCCTTTAAACAGGCAGTCAGGTCTTCCATGAGAGTGTTTAGACAGAGGGAGAGCAGAGGTGCCGCATCAATGTACAGCATAAGAGAAAAGTTTTTTTGAACATTAAAGCATGTAAACATTTTCTATTAGACGTCCCAAACAAAAGTATGAACCTGAAAACGAGTATAACATGGGACCTTTAAGTAAGAAATAAAGTGTATTCTTTCAACATAAGTGAGACTCACCCTATATAGAGGCAGCTGTATAGAACCACATGTATCTAGATTTAGTTATATTTTACATTAGTGCTGTCAAAAATATCATGTTATTAACGTGTTAGCGCAAATCAATTTTAACAGCATCATTTTTTTTTTTATCACGAGATTAACGCTCTTTGTGACCTAGTGAACTTTTTTTTAGTTTAGTTTTTTATAAGCTGTGGCCACTGCTAGTAACATAAGAAAAACTACAGGATCCGATTGTAAACCGGAAACAAAACAACAGGCACACCCCACGCGCGTGTTTGGTCTTGCCTGCTCGCTAGCTGTAAAAGAGTAGGCTACCGGTTTGTGTGGATGTCAAGCGCGAAACGCCAAAATGGATGTGAACAAGATTCTGAATGGAAAGTTTGGTTTCAAAAAGTTCAAAACATCAACAGACAAGACCAAAGTTATCTGTGTGTATTGTTGGTGTGAACTGAGTTATCACTGCAGCACATCCAGTCTGAAATATCACTTGATGGCCAAACACACGGCTAATGCGAATTCTCCGCCGCCTCCTTGTCAAAACCAGGCGACAATGGATGGCTTTCTACAGAGGCATATGGATATTGAACTAAGAACAAGCTTACTGCAGCCATAGCCAAGTAATGTTCATTCTTTCTGGAGAGAAATAAGAGGCTGAGTTGATCAGCCTCTGGTGAATAAACAGAAGAGCAGTATAGTCTGACTGCTTGTATGTTCAAAGGAAACTTAAGAAAGGAAAGTTTAAGCCATGGTTTAACTGCACTATAGGCTGAGTCCTAGTTTACAATGATGTGCACTTTGTAACTTTATCTTG